>NQLW01000037.1:79279-90816 GCA_002312845.1 Kalanchoe fedtschenkoi | reverse complement strand
ATTTATTGAATGTACTCCTAAGAAACACATTTAAAATTGAATTTACTGACATTTTTGATAACTTTTCAACTAATATTTAATTATTTATATACTTTTAGTGAAAGTTATTACTTTTGACCGCAGTTTGGCTAGAGGTTAACCGGAAAGTAAAATCTAAACATAAGTATGAAAGTGAGAAAATGGTCTTGAGCTTCTAAGTTTGGCTAGAGATGAACCGGAAAGTAAAATCTAAACATAAGTATGAAAGTGAGAAAATGGTCTTGAGCTTCTAAATTTGTCAGTCCACATGCTTCGAAAATCTAATATTGACCACCACAGTCGCCACAAAAGTCATAACCACCAACAGCAATCAAGGCCCTAAGCACCCATCTACCACTGCCAGCATCTAAACATACTCTAGTATACGTATTTGATTAGCAACTTAATCAAACCATTACCCCTATCATAAACACAACTTTTAGAGTCTAATCTCTATTTACCCACTAACTACTCTGTCTTTTAAAAATCACTACTCCAGATGGTGTAAAAAGTATGACATCTTTGAGTGGACAGAAAATATTTGCAAGATATGTAATTAACTAGGTAGCCCCATAGCCTCAAATCTACCAACAAACATAGACGTTTTCTCCTTAAGGAAAAAATTAAACTAGAGATTAACAAGGTGGATTAGGATTAAGCCAGCGAGTTAGTAATGGGGGACAAGAAAACAAAATCAGGCACACGCATTACACAGGCCTTGATTTATATAAACCTAGTAGATACAGTAATTTCTTGTAACCTAGTAGAGAATTAGTAATTAACGTAACATATGATGTGAGATCTACTATGTTTGAATTTCTTTGGAGAAAAAAAAATATGAAATCTACTATGTTTGATTACGGTCAACACGATTTTTTGGGATTTACAATATTCGTGTCATGAAGCAAATGGCTAGATTAATTAATAATTAAAACGAGTGGACTCATTATTTTAAATTCAGCCTCTAGGCATGTAAGTCTATGAAGTTCGAGAAAATATAAATGGTCATTCTCTCTCTTATTTTTTATAAGGTGATACATTTCATCCATTAGAATAATAAAGGAAAATATTTAATCATAAAAAAAATATGCTATGTGAACAGATTCAGAAAAAATATTAAGCGATGTCAATTTTTTTTAAATATAATATTTGAGTATATACATTGTACATTTTCAATTTTATAGAGTTCATGTTGATTTTTAGAAGATTTATTATAATTAATCATTTTTGAATTTAATGACCTAAAACGGCACATAAACAGGGGTGTCATGTAACCCCCTCCCCAAGCCTTGAATCCACTAATGATGTTAGATATACAAGCTGCGTTCACAGATATTTAGAAGTTTTAGTATTTCACGATTTTAGGATTTATATAAATTTTTGGGTTTTCAGGATTTTGGATTTTAAAAAAATTTATAATTAAAGATTTTTAGAATTTTGCAACATTTTTTGAGCTTTTAAAACATCCTAAATACATTTTAAATTGTAAACTCTGAAAACAAAAAACAAATAAAAAATCTTAAATCACAAAAAGTTTTGAAACATCAAAAACCTAGAGTACCAAAAACTTTCAAAATGACTTTATTTTAACCACTCAAATACATAGTTTATGTATTACTGCGAGAAATATCAACATTGCTATAATGGTAAGCACCCATGAATAATCAAATCCTTTTTCATTGATAATCCTCTTATATGGGGATTTACATATACATGTTTGTGCTTTGTTAGAAATTTCAAGGAGATCTGGACTCGGATCCGGTACTGCGCAGCGCTTTGCTGTGAGTACAAAATGACGTCGTTTTGTACTATGAACGACGTCGTCACGTGCACTGTAATCCAAAATGACGTCGTTTACAGCAGCAAAGCGCTGCACAGCACCGGACAGCAGCAAAGCGCTGCACAGCACCGGATCCCTGTCCGGAGATCTGAATATACCGAAAATGTGTTTGGATGAGATGATTAAATATTTAGTTTTAAAATCAAGTATCTTGAACTGCAATTCCTTTAAAGCATCTAGCTCCATCCTTACTAATAAAAAAATAGATAAAAAAATTAGGGAGACAATATTTTTACTTATTGAGAAATGAAGATTTATAATCCAAATAAAATGACGAACTTATTGAGTTGGTGGTCTGCTGTTAAATGTTGTGATGGGAATCGTAATACTTTTACGGCGGGTATCAATTTCAAACAAGATCATAATTATCTACAATATTGTAAATGGACATGATTAATTATAATGATATCATTTTATTTGATATATATTTATAAATAAGATTTTAAAGTCTTGATTAAGTTAAGAGATAGAGTTATTTTCTCTTGTTTCCAAAGAAATAAGATTAGAATGCAATTCATTCAAATTTTTACAGAATATGTTTGCTTTAAATAAAATAATGTTCAAAATGTCTAAGGAACAAAATTCAGTACCGTCTCACTTAATAATGACGTGATTTAAAATGTATTGACAAATTTCTAATTAACACATGTCTAATCTAGATAAAATCTTAGCTTCACTGTATTTTTTGATCCAATATCTAAATTGTATTTGGAATGTCTTACTTATACTTTAATTCTGGATCACTGTCCCCAGCAGTGGGGTTTGAACTCACAACCACAAAATTAAGAACCTTGAGCACTTTCAAATTAATATAATCGTTATTTAATATTTTCTATACATTTATTTTTGAAAAATTGCAAAAAACGATTTTTTAAAAAAAATATTGCCACCAACAAGAACCTGCAACTTTATGAAATGGATGTCCCTATTAATAAACCAATAGTCTATATAAAAATAAAATTAATACATTGTTGATAAAGATAATTCCACATCAATTTCAGTTTATCATTCTATGACAACCAGCTATATAACTAATAGTTGTTTCACTGATGGGCAGACGTGACAATAATTGTTCACCCAAAGTAACTCATATACAGTATAAATTCAATTAATTGAGTTCAATTTTGAATGATTCTTAATATTTGTACATCCCATTCAATCAATATCATCATATTTCGGTCTAAATTAATAGGTCACATTATTTCAACTAAATCAGTAAAATAAATTTGAAAAATACTATATGATATAGTAATTGTTTTTAAAGTTTCTGCTACTAGGACTCAAACCCTAAGTTACGAGATGAATATTTATCAACCAATTACTAAACTTTCACCTTAATAATATACTTTTGTTAATAAATTTGAAATTTATTTTGAACTCAAATACATCATGTTGATCATGATCATTTAACAAACAAATTATTTTTATACATGCTAAAACTTTCATAATTGATTAGGTATAGTGGGATCCAAACATGAAGATTCTGACTTACAATCTTTCCAGGGCGTATCATGCAATTTAAAACTTATTTAACCTAGATAATGTTAGTAGCCTTATCAGGTTTATGTGTGTGTGCATGTTCCCTCCCATTACCATTATTATACGCAACTTCATTAATCATTTGAAAGTTTGAAAAAAAAAAGCATCCATCTCCAAGCCAACAAGGTAAGGTAATATATATGGTGTGTGGAAATTAGGAAGATGGCAGAAAAAAAACTATATATAGTCTTTTTTATTTAAAAAATTGAAGGAAAGTAGGAAAAGAAAATTGTGATGAAATAATTTTGATTGCTCTTAAAAATATAAATTCAATATTTTTATACCAAAGCAAATACAAAAAAGTGAAATGAAATGGTAGATGACAAAACTAAGTGGGGTTGCGTGGTTTCTCATGAAATGATGAATGTGTGATTATTATGTGCTCCAAAGTGGGGGTTCCTAGGGCTTCATTTGTCCTCATAAAACGTACTCCCATGTGTGCGCATATGTCTAACCACTACAGACATTTTCAACACATCATCATACATTATTACATTTACATTATATTTTGGTAGAAAAATATAAAAACCACTACCTCAAATTCAATCTATATGGGTCCATAACCCTAGCTTTTGGTCCCTTTCTTCTCTCATACATTTCTTTTGAGAAATTTCGAGGTGATTAGGAGATCCACTTCCATCCATAAATTCGATGCTTGTATCAAATTGGTGCTGACCTATAGGCTATGTATGTACTTCTTCCTAAATCACGTAGATCAAAATTTCAACCGAATCGACTATTCATACTCCGATCTCTCTCACACATAATACATCAAATTTTTGTTTCCAAGTATGCTAGGGTTTTTATTTTTAAAGCATCGAGGGTTTTGCTTTGCCTTTTTGTCAAAGCAATCACAAAAGCAAGGTTGGTTAATTAGTGACCCGAAAGCAAGAAGAAACAATAAAATGATCGTACGAGGGGCATGGAAATGTCTCATCCCGGTGGCCCCAAATGACACTTGTTGAACACTTTCGATGTCGTTTTTGTTGCTCACCCACATGCATGTTATTTAGCTTTAATGAATCCCTCGTGTCACCTTCAATAATGCTGGCAACCTTTCATTCAAGTCTTGCTTTCGATCGAGAGCTTGATCGGCTAGCTGTGAATTAACCAGGCGCATGCATGTTTGAAGTTGAAATATGCGCTAGTGTGTATAGAGAGAGACATTTGGAAATTTCAGTTGTTGATTTTGACGACTCAAACCACAGACCATGTCGACTTTTTGGTAGCTCGATTAGTTCGGATCATATGGGCGCGCTGAGTGTTCAAATTTCAATGGCTGGGCCTGGGGCTACTTTCAAGATATCATATGATTATTGCAGTAATTAGGGTTTACATAATAAAGCTGTGATGAATGGCTATACTTGGAATGTCAAACGACGACGTTTTCAAAGAATCAAAGCATCTATATGCGCGACTAGCTAGCTGCTGTAGATGACATCTATAAATGCTTGTACGTGGCTTGATTGGCTGAAACAAGAAAATGGAGGGTGGTGGATGAAGTTGGAATATATGGCGTTGCGCACATGAAAATATTACTATGTGTTATCTAATCGAATTTTTTGTTTATTTTTATTTATAATTTTATAATTTTTAATGCGTATTTAATATCAACAACTATTTTAAAATGTTAAATATTAATACATTCTTCATTAGTAATAATCTACAAATTTTATTTTTGCACGAATTTTTTTAAAAAAATTTAAATATTAAATTTATTATAATTTAATTAAATTAATCTTAAATAATATGTATTAGATAACAGATGGACTATATGAGAAAGAAGCTTGAATTGGGCCTAGCTGAGACGTGAGGGACGACAGGAAGAGGACGACCACCTAGTTCATTGATTTTTGCTTCGTTATTAAATTGGCCTCATTTTGTTGTTCGCTTGTTAAAATGATCTTATTTCTGAATTCTGCTATTTGATGGAGAAGTTTTTCTTTTTTAATTATTCTCTGAAGAAAAACCAAATAAGAAATTATTCTCATTTTTTTTTTCATTTTCCATAAACACAGTCATAAATTTGAGCGTACTTCTGAGGAACAATGGGGTAGTGACCCCTCGAATTCCATACAAAATATTCTTAATTTTGATTAAATTTTTAATTTTACCATTCTAATTCAACCTTAAAAAATTGAAACCTAATTATAATAATTGAACAGAAGACAAATTCTTTTCACTTCGTGGATGAGAAATGATTTTTTTTTTTTAATGTTTTTGAGGTTTTGGGCTGCTATTTTGTGCAACTTAAATGGGCCAGTCACGTTCGCTGCAAAACTGGATTGGGCTCAACCATTCCAATTGTTAATAAGAGGATTGAGTACATCTGGAGATGGCTGCCTGCATGCAAAACGTTATTTTGGTAAATATTTTTATATTTGTTTTTTTAAAAAAAAGCAAAAAACTTACAAAAGATTACAATTAATTTTAAATATAAAAATGATAACTATGATAGATGAATCAAATAAATATAAATATGTGTGTAAATTGATAAACATATTTATCACTCACACAAAGAGTATTTTTAAGATTCATCTCTTTATATTCTGCCTTTATTTACTAATAGTAGATATCATAATATAATATTTTTTTGTCATAACAGAGCTTAGCAAGCGTTTTGGATGTCACTGTTTCAGAAATCTGAAGTTATTTAGAAATAAAAAGCACAAAAATACATATTTTCTCTGTAAATATATAATCACCTTGAATTTAGGTGTAGTATAATTACAAATATATTTGTCAAGGAATACAAAATATATATCAAAGCAGACAAAATAATATCGTTTGGAATGATGTTTAGGAGTTTTGAGTTTTAAATTTTAAAATTTTTGGTATCTTAGGTTATTTTAGATTTTAGATTTTTTTAGTACTTGTATGGTTTTAGAATTTATGGTTTTTAGGATAACGAGATGATGCAGTTTTGGAGGCATTTTGAGACATACAAAAATATTAAAAATATAAATTATGAAATCCAAAAATCTTAAAACACTAAATTTTTTAAAATCTAGATACTCTAAAAATCCTAAAAACCATCGAAAACAAAATCATTTTAATCGTTGAGCATACACCCTAACAGAATATATCCCCATATCCTTACAAATTTAATGTTGGATTACCCTAATGCACTAAAAGGAATTTCATCTCGTTATTTACGCTTTAATACGCTGGAGAAGCGTGTAAGCGCTCACAGTGTATAAAAAATGACATCATCATAGGTTTCCCAAAAAAAATATATGTGCACCAAGAAAACAATCATGTAAATCATCATATTGACAAAGAGATCAACTCATATCAATAGTAAACATGTTGAATTTGACTTCCAGAATTTATTACATTATGATTTAACAGATAATATTTATGCCCATGAGCCTTATTACAAATAATGTTAATTGAGAGGATATGATAATATAATGAGTAATATAATATTTCAATATGATGAAGATTTTTATCAATTTGATAAAATACTTATATAAATATGGTGATGTCAATCACATTCAAATAAGATGAATATCATATTTGAAATTTTCTCATGATCACTATTACCAACTACCATGAACTTTTATATTCATCATATTCGTAAATCAAGCGAAAATCATATTTAAATGTAATGAAAAATAGTTAGTAAAATGAGATACATTTATGCAAAAATGGTGTATACTATTATAAAACTAAAAAGTCACACTAAATAAAAAAAAACAAACAAACAAACTTTTCGATCAGAAAAACAACCTGAAACTTAACCATAAAATATTTTCCGACGGTTATCCTGTTAAAAAAGTTGACCGGAACGACACCATCGCTAAAATTTTTCAACCAACTTTCAACTATATTTTACAGATGATTTGCGGACAGTTGAGGACCACAAATGACAATTTCAAAAAAATCATAATTTTTGGATCAGTTTCTAATCATTTTCTGTAGCAGTAGCCCATTTTTCAGCCAATATTTATGACAATTTACCGGCCACTTCTATTTTCTGCCGAAGTTTTGCAGCCATTTTTTGTACTGCATTTTCCAGCCAATTTCTGACCAATTAATTTAAAAAAAATCAAATAAACACCAAATAATTTAAAATAAAAAATCACGCATGCATGATTTAGAAGATAATCACATTTGAGAGTTGGTTGATATACCATCAGGTAAGCATGTTATCGACAGTAAATGAGTGTATAAATTTAAGTACAAATCTGATTGTTCTATTAAATGACACAAAGCGATACTTGTTGCGAAAAGGGTACAACTAGAATTTCAGATTAGATTATCATGGCATGTTTGCTCTGGTGATCAAAATGATAACCGTCCGGATAATGTTGACTATTGCAGTGGCTAAGGCCTGACCTTTATTCCAGCTTGATGTAAACCAACTCCTTTTTATATGGCTATCTCAATGAAGAGGTCTACATGATGCTTCCACTTGGAGTTTATAAGAAAGAAAAAGGAGGGTAAGGTAAGCAAATTACTTGAGTCTTATGGTTTAATACAGACCTCTCGATAGTGGTTCGTTATATTTACTGCAATCTTATTGGAGTTCAATATTATGGTCTATCTTAGTGATTCGTCATTGTTTATTCTTCATCAAGATAGCCATCTGATCTTATTTTGCCGCTCATCTATGTCGATAAAATATTTTTTTCGCAAGCATTTTCACCATCAAAGATCTTGGGCATGTCAAATTCTTCCTTGACATTAAATTTGTTCGTTTCTCTTCGGACATTTATCTCAATCAACGTAATTATGTCCTCAGTTTTCTAGTCAAAACTGGATTTACTAACTGTAAATCATGTATTACTCCAACGGACACTAAGCAGCAACTCACCTTGTCCAAAAATCCTCTGCTCATTGAATCTGAGGTGTATCGACAACTTGTTGGAAAGCTCATTTATCTCACAGTTACATGGCCTGATCTTTCCTAACCGGTTCACGTTCTCAGTCAATTCACGAGTGTCCCTACTCAGTATCATCTTCAGACTGCTCATCGTGTTTTAGTATCTAAAGATCGCGCCTTCTCATGGTTTACTGTTTTCTTCTTCTTCGGCTCTTGATTTACATGCTTATTGTGACGCCAACTGGACGGCTTGTCTGATTTTTTGAAGCTGAATTACCAATTATTGTATTCTCCTTAGCTCTTCTTTGGTGATGTCTTGAAAGACCAAGAAGCAAGTTGTTATCTCGCGCGGCTCTGGCAAATCTGAGTATCGCGCCATGGCTCAACGTTGTTTTGAAGTTTCTGAACTCATTTGACTGCTTCCAGACATGGGGGTTGATCCTCTGCTCATATTCCGTTTTAATGTGATGATAAAGCAGCCATACATATTGCTCAGAATCATGTTTTTCAAGATTGGACGAAGCACGTGGAGATTGACTGTCATGTCGTCCAAGAACGTGTGGCTTCTCGGCTTATTCTTTCTCACCATATATTAAACGACTGATCAGTCTGCATACCTTTTTCTGAAGGCATTGCCAAAGGATATGCTTTGTCTCTTCAGTTCCAAATTGGCCATCTCTAATTTCTCACACTGTCCAACTTGTGGGGGTGTAGAAATACGTTATATGACTAGCCCAGTTCAGATACAAAGGGGGATCGGGTTTATCATTTTCTAACTTAAAGTGTTTATATGTAATTTGTTTTGTCCTAGTGGTCGTTGACATAGTTATCAGAACTAGATCAGAGGTCAAACCGTTCTGGATTTCGGTTTCTGATTTTTTGATTGAACCGTTGATTTAAACCGATTCGACCGTCGGTCCAATTAAAGATAATAATTATAATATATGACATTTAATATGGTAATTACTGATGTTTTGACAAGATAGTTAGATGGCGTGTTAGTAGAAGTGTTTGCCTAACTCTTATCAAGCTAGAGTTTGAGTCCTACCTACCAAAATTAAGTAAAATATTTTTATAGTTTAGATTAAGCCTACTTTCATAATAAATCGGATCGATATATCTGATTAGGTTCAACGGTTTTGTTAAAAACCGGCTTGTTTATTCGGTTTTATCCGATTCGTGATGCAGACCCATAAAATGTATAAATCGGACATGTACCTAGTTCGGTTTCCAGTCGGACTGGCTGGTCCGGTTCTGATAACTATGGTTTTGAAACATCATTTTAATCAATAATTAATAACAAACTCGATTAAGAGTTCATCAAGCATTATCACTTTATATCGATACTATTATATAGCGTAATTAGTTTGCTAATTCAACACCATTTTGATATTTTTTGGAAATGATCCCGTTGCTGCCTGACAATAAATTAGAATGACATAGTTTTAGAATTTATTAATCAATTCCTAAATAGCACGTGTCTCATTAAAATTAATCTATCATGTTTCCTAAAACCATCTTATTCTACATAATACCACCTTATTGGATGGACAAATGAGAGAACTATCCATAAAAATATTAAAAAATAAATCTCGAAATTCTATAAGTAAATAAAAAAGTGTATATTATTCTCCAACTTTCGTACCCTTATTTCACTTACCAGCCCAACTTCATGAATAAAAACTATCAAAAACTGTAGTCAGTACAAATTCCATTTAGCCAAATCTCCAGCCACTCAACGTAAAAATTTATATGACTTTATTTGTCATTGATCATAAATTTTTTTTCTCAAAATTGGAATTTCTGAATCATCACTATCTCATATAAACATGTTCTTGACTTTCTTGGGTTGCATGATAAAAGGGTATAAGTGACTAATTGCATACACATGATGTATGGATCAATGACATTTATAATTATAAGGTGGCCCAGACATTCCTATCATACAATTCATATTGTTTCTTATTAAAAAGCGATGTAAAAAATATTTGTATGAACTGTTTCGTGAGATGAATCATTGTCATATCAAAACAACGTAAAGTGTTCTACATGCAATAATTCGAGATCTGACACGAAATAGGACAGACTCAACAAAATTTGGGATCTCGAACGGAAACAAATTTCGAGACTTTATGATGAACAAACCAAGTGTGACAAGCAACGGGCGGAATTTGTACTAATAAGCTCTTCTTCGTTCTGGTTGTACGAAACAAATAACCTTTTTATGGACAGACTTGTTACAAAATTTCCTCCTAGCATTTTCTTACATCAGCAAAGTTAATTATCTGCGTAAAAAGTCTCAGATGATGAGAGACAAGGGATGCGATCAGTAATCGCATCCAACTCAGGGGGGCTGGGTTGTAAGATTGGTTAACTTACGGGGTGCCAATGTAAATAGTGCGTTGTTGGTAAATAGTATAAATTGTCGCTATTGATGCAAGTTGTTGTAACTAATTCTAACAGAATTTTGATAATGGAAAAGGTGTGCAGTGCTGTGCACGTTGAGTAACGACGCTTGTAACGGCTTTTCCCTCCTTCTTCCATTCTTTCCGATCACTCTCTCCGGCGAGCTCGCTGGTGACGTTCTCGGTTTTCCACATGGTATCAGAGCGGTTCTTACCTGGCTTGTGTCGCTGGTAAGTTTTCGTTGCCGATTTACTGAGTTTTGATCTCAATTTTTTCATGATGCCGGAATCTGGAGTTAGTTCAGCGGTGATTTCTTTGGAGGATCCTTTCTATATCAGTCCAAATGAGACCACTAGTGTGATCCTTGTTACCGACGTGCTCGTTGGAACTAAGAATTTCTCTTCGTGGAAAAAATCGATGGAGCTTGCTTTGAGTGGCAGATCAAAGCTTGGATTCGTTCGTGGAGAAATTCCTAGGCCACCTGCGTCAGATGTTGCAAAATTGGCGAAGTGGCAGCGTTGTAACGATATTGTTATGACCTGGCTGATTTCATCGGTGGCTAAGGGGATAGCTGGTGGAATTTTGCACGCCAAGGATGCTGCAACGGCGTGGAAGACGCTTTGCAGACGATACACTGCGTCGCACAAGGCAAGGACGTTTGCCTTGCGAAAGGAAATTTATACTCTGATGCAGGGAGAAGTGTCAGTTGCTGTTTTTCTTGAAAAGCTCATCAATCTTTGGGATGAGCTTGATGCTTTGCTAGCTGAAGATGCTGAGTACCAAATGAGTGGTAAGGCAAAGGAGGAGGAGCACGTCATGTCATTTCTAATGGGGCTGAATGAGAAGCATAGCCATATTAGATCACAGATTTTAGCTATGAAGGAATTTCCATCTCTTGATGATGCA
>NQLW01000037.1:35642-78730 GCA_002312845.1 Kalanchoe fedtschenkoi | reverse complement strand
GCAAGGTTGCTTGCGAAACATGTACCAAGACAAACATGGTGATGGTGTTCGGAGAAATCACGACCAAGGCGACGGTGGACTATGAGAAGATTGTGAGGGATACTTGCAGGGGGATCGGGTTCACCTCGGCTGACGTTGGACTTGACGCGGACAACTGCAAGGTTCTGGTTAACATTGAGCAGCAGAGTCCTGACATTGCTCAGGGAGTTCACGGTCATCTGACGAAGAAGCCTGAGGAGATTGGAGCCGGCGATCAAGGCCATATGTTCGGGTATGCGTCTGATGAGACGCCGGAGTTGATGCCGCTGACTCATGTTCTGGCCACTAAGCTTGGTGCCAAGCTGACTGAGGTGAGGAAGAATAAAACTTGTCCGTGGCTGAGGCCTGACGGGAAGACCCAAGTGACTGTGGAGTACAAGAATGATAACGGAGCCATGGTTCCGATCAGAGTCCACACTGTGCTGATCTCCACTCAGCACGACGAGGGTGTCACAAACGAGCAGATCGCTGCGGACCTGAAGGAGCATGTGATCAAGCCAGTTATCCCAGCCAAGTATCTTGACGAGAACACCATCTTCCACCTCAACCCATCTGGCCGATTTGTCATCGGAGGGCCTCACGGGGATGCTGGCCTCACTGGCCGCAAGATCATCATTGATACCTACGGTGGATGGGGAGCTCACGGTGGAGGAGCCTTCTCAGGGAAGGATCCGACCAAGGTGGACAGGAGCGGTGCTTACATTGTCAGGCAGGCGGCGAAGAGTGTGGTGGCCTCAGGACTCGCCCGCCGCTGCATTGTCCAGGTCTCATACGCTATCGGTGTCCCAGAACCGTTGTCTGTGTTTGTGGACACTTACAAGACAGGCAAGATTCCAGACAAAGATATCCTCGAACTCATCAAGGAGAACTTCGACTTCAGGCCAGGGATGATCTCCAACAACCTTGATCTTAAGAGAGGAGGAAACTTCAGGTTCCAGAAGACTGCTGCCTATGGTCACTTCGGCCGTGATGACCCAGACTTCACTTGGGAGACTGTCAAGACGCTGAAGGCAAAAGCCTGAGCCACAAACTTCTCAAATCTTCATCTCCATCATACACAAAATCAACAATAAGTTTGATAGGCTCCTTATTCATCAACATCTCTCTCCCATCTTCTGTGTCTTCTTTCTGTTAAGAGAATCCAGAGACCTGCAGTGATGCGGCTTCTTGTGATTTTTGCCATGTCAGAGGCTTTCATTTCTTTGTGATTTCTACCTCCTGGTTTTGGCTAGTTGAGGCTTTAGCTGTTCACCTGTGTTATGTTCTTATCTACTATGTAAACTGTACTCTGACCTATTTCTTGTTCTTCAATGAGAAAAAACTGAGCTTTCTTCTTCTGTATGACTTATGCTAACAGTGCAACTACACCTCTACTAACCTGATAATAAGCCAGCCACATTTGCACCACCATTCGGCAAGGTCTATGATAGTCAGGCCGGCTATACAGGCGCCAAAATTAATTAAGCCCCTCAAGTTCAGAAATATACAAATGAATCCCGAACTAAGTACCCATGGAATGTCTCAGCCAACTCAGCAGCCTTCCTGCATCAGATTCGCAGAAGAAGATGCACATAAGAAGGAGCCGTTCACAAAAGCAGGAGCTGTTGAATTCTGATCATATCATATTGTCAAACTGTGGTTCAACATTGTATTTTATTTGTTCAAAATCGTAATTGGTAACCAATTTATGTAAATCGATATCTGTTATAGCTACGATTTCTATCAACAGCAGTTCAAAACCATAGTTTTGCATGATAAAAATGCAGTTTTGAAGTTCTATTTTTCAGAAATTAAGCTTAAATGAAAAATAAACTAAAAATAAAATTAAAACAGAAACAACATAATAAAACGAAAATCTGTTTATTATACCATTGGAATTACGTTAAATCTACGGAAAACTATAAGCTAATTTTTGTGCTATCATTTATCTATATTTCAAATTCTAAGAAAGTATTATATTTTAGATGTCCATATAATTATTAAATTTATAATTACATAATATAATTTATTTATTGCAGATGAATGGTCAGTTTAAAACTAATCATTATGATCTAATTTATTAACAAATAAAAATAATTCTCTCATACATACAGGTGTTTTTTTTTTGACTATTGATGCATATTTATTAAAAACTACTCATATTTTGATTGGAACTACTCTCTTCTACACCCATGAAAAGTTCTGAACTCTAGACTAGACTAAGTGATTTGTTTTAATTTTATTTGTTTAACAATAAATTAATAAAACAATTTATTGGACCAACCGGATGTAACAAGTGAACAGGAAAATCATAGACATGAACGGTTCAGTTTTGATAACTATACCTTAGTGAAAAAAATCAATATGTTTCTCCGTCCGATGATTCAACATAAAAATGATTGATTTAACTTCATATCCAGTTTTAATAACTATTGGTAACCATGACAAAATTTTGATTTCAATTTTCAAAAGCTGTCACCGGACACTGGCAAGATGGTAAACTCGTTTACAAGATATCTGGCAACAAAGATCAGACGACAAGTCTGCCTGATCGGAGGCGCTAGTAAAATAGCAATGTGAGTTAATCCTATTATACAAATATAAATAAGATCAAAACTTCATGGGCACCTCAGTGTCGCTAGCCCCAACATATCCTGCGGATTCGAATCAAAACTGGTCAAAGGATCGATGAGGTTTAGAGGCGATCATTGGATTTCTTTGGCTTCTTTTTTGGCCGATGTTCTCTGGTTTCTATCCTCGTGTTTTTTAAGAGACGTAATCTTACTTCTGCCAGCTTGGCCTGTGCGTCTCGGAAGGGTGCATCTGACTTTGAACCCATCAATTGCTGAAACCAGCGTATGCGGTTAAACAGTGTTTCTTAGGACAAATATAAACTGTGAACAAACATCATGAGAGCAGTTGAAACAACCTTAAGATGATCCATTGCTGCCAGGTTGAACCCGATTGTGTCCTTGCATTCCTGAGTTTTGGACAGTGAAACAAAGACTGATAAGATTTATGTTTGTATAAAGGCATACTTACCCAAATGACAAAAACTAATACCTTGACCCGTAGACTGAGGACTTCTTTGAGAACACTCAACAAGGGGCGAGCAGCTTGTGTAGTTATTAGCTGACTATGGTGAGTCTGAATCAATATCATGGCAATACGGCTGACAGTTTCAATCTGCAAAAGTGATAATGCATCAGTTGTGGTACACGAACTGTTGAAATAGATTCTTTCAATGATCCGCTACATGGAACACAGAACATCAGTAAAATACTTCAACATACTAATATGTGTTCTTGTGATTTGAAAAGCAATTTTTTTTTTTATTGGAGGTGGGAATTTAGGATTTGAATAACAAATACGTGTCAGTGAGCAGAGGGCATTAGGCTTGGCTAATTATTTATGAGGATTTAGTGAGGGGCATCGAGTTAATCAGAGTGTTATTGAGTACCAATACGTAAAATTTTCCTTGCAAGAAAAATAGACGATAAATTGTCAAATGATTAAAAAAAGCTACCAATAAAATGACAGACCATGTCTGGGTTGTCTGTCCAATCCTTCAGATAAGACATGAGCTTCAAAGCATCGGAAAATGGCAAAGCCTGCAGGGACAAGTTAACCATCAAATTAATCAGGGTTAGTTGAACTAAGCCAATAGATGATTGCATGGTTCTTATCATGAATTAGAAGTCAGAATTTAAAGAATAATAAAATACAAGAGAGAGAAAAGGGTTTAAGAATGTCTTTATTGTGGCATGAGTTTTCTAGAATTCTGCGTCTGAATTCCATGATTACATTAATCATGTTTGTACCATATTTGACCTATTAAGCTCATTTCCTTCTACAACATTTTCTTCAGGAGAATTGTAGCAAGCCTTGTATTCAGCAGTTAATAATATGATATAGATGACATACCAATAATGTCTGCTCTAAATCATTTGTATGTACACTTGAAATAGAGTGGAGCACATAGTCTGACGGCGAACGCCCGCCCATGATGATATTTGGTTGGAACTCACCAGCTCTTCCAGCTGCCTTTGCTTCCTAGAAATGATCATAATAAAAGAATGCTAATCAGATAAACACGAAATTTAAACTCCAGATAGATGGGAGAAAAAGGACCAGACAGCACGGCCAGCAAACAGCGTTCTTGTTGTCCTGTCTGTACTCTACCTTTGCTAGGTGAAGGTCATTGGCATGGAATTCAATGCTTTACAGATTTAGGCATTATTTATGTGGATTTCTTTCTTGGGGGTTTGCAGTTCCTCTTCATTATACGATATGAAATCAACTCTTTAAATTTAATAATCAGAAAATTTGAGTAGCGGCAAATCATGGAAGGGGTAGTGCATACAAACCTTGTGCTCGATAATACGCTTCATTTCTACCTCTGCTATATCCAAAGCGTCAACGAGCAAGTCTGTTTTAGACAGAGTTTCGGTGGTTTTCTTTCCTGCTAGAGCCACAGCTCCTTCCTCGGGAATTTCTTCCTTAATGCCAAATCTGTTCTCAGATGGATCTTCAAGGTCACCCTCAAACATCTCGTCCAATCTTTTTTCTTTCTCCTCCTGAAAATGCAAATACTTATCTACTTAACACGGATGAAAGCTGGGGCTCTAAAACAATAGATGAGCAAATACAACCTGCTATATCTACAAGACATGAAGAAGGATGGCACCTCAATAAAAAATGCTTCTGTAGTACGATCCCATCGACGTATTGACCTATCATATGATCCGGTAACAATATAGTCACCACGGTTGCTTACTGCAAGGCTTGAAACTCTATCATGATGGCCTTCAAGAGTCAAAAGCAACTCAAACTTATCCGCATCCCAGTATTTTATGAGTCGGTCTGCACCAACACTAAACACATAATGCGTGTTGCGTACAAACTTCACTGCCAAAACACTACAGTAAAAACGGAAATTCATGAATAAAACACATCCAACATGATACCAAGGTAGATTGAAACAACTGCAATTTCAAAGCTCACCTATCAGAATGAGCAAAGATAGATTTATGGCAGTCCCCAAAATCCAAACCCCAGATTTTTATATTTTTGTCTGCAGAGCCAGTCACCATGAAAGCTCCATCGGATGATACATCCATGCACAACACGGTCAACTTATGCCCATACAAGGTGATGAACAAGTTGAGGGAGTCCATATGGTGAACCTGCAATCCTCCCATAAAGAGTGACATAGTACTTCTTTTAGACTTGCATTACAGACGGCTTTAGCAACTATGACAGATTAAAATAATGAGAAAAACCTAGAAAATATTTGGATGATTAAAAAACCGTATACAATATACGTGTATGTAGATTCTACTCTTAATAATTTTGTGAGAAGGTTGAGTTATAGTTAACTGAAACTGCATAACCAAACCATCAAATTATAACAGACTGATGGTCTAAGTAATAAAGCTAACCTTCACTATGGAATTCAAAAGTGCAATAGCAATGTACTTAGCATCCGGACTGATTGCTACACAAACGACATCATCATCCATTTTCAATGTTTCTGTATTCGACACGGTTAGGTGTTTGGATTCCTGTTGATCCATAAATATAGTCAGAAACCAGTGCGACAAACAGATGAGCAGAGACAGATAAATGAGTGGAAAGTATATACAAAAATATAGACTGAGTAAGATCAATGTGGATATTTAGATCTCCCAAACCAACAAGTAAATATAGATAGTCAATATACTTCATTATCTGCTACCCATTCCTAAGAACACCAGGGTAGCAGCAACCCTAGAAATAGTTGGACCTTAATCCTAAGGTATGCTCTCTATGGCGTAAATGCCAAACAAAAATTAAAACCTCCAGAATCAACACCTGTGTAAATGATGATATATAACTAAATGGTCCATATCAATCCAGCGTATAGAAACAGACAATAATTGCATACTATTGTGGCGATGTATAGCATACCAGACCCAGTTTCTGCACTGTCTCGTACTTCCAAAACTTTACATCACGGTCAGAACTTCCAGTGACAAAGCCATCTTCATTAGGGAGTGGCATAATTGTTTTGACACTAGAGCCATGGGCTTTAACTTCTTCGATGCGAGTAGCACTTCCTATGTCAATGATTTCTAATGTTCCATCTTTTGTTCCAACCACTGCATACTTGTTACGAGGAGCAAACATACTGCAAAGTCCATGTTTCGAATCAACAGTTCTTATGCAATAACCAGAACTAGGATTCCAAATCTTGACAGCATTATCACAAGTTGACATCAAGAGACCATCATCATAACTTAGTGTGACACTTCTGACAACACCATGGTTCCCTGGGAGCTCAATAGCAGTAGCTTTTTCAGCAGAATCCTTCATAACAGAATAGAATTCCAAAGTACTGTTGTTTAATGACAGTGCTAATGATGCCAGGACGTTCTTTGCATTGACCGGGCGAAATGACACAGAGCATATGTTATGTTTTGCACGTAAGCCACAGAGATGCTTAAAAACATCAGCAACTATCACAGTTGAGGTGCTGCTTTCATCCTGAACTAGTTCAGTATACCCATTTTCTGTTACTCCATCTGCCTTATTGGAGGATTTCTTCTCCTTTTTTCTACGGAGTCTTCGTTTCGCTTTACGCTTGGCTTCCGCATCATCTAGAACACTGAACACATCAACAATCTTTCCAGCAACTTGGCAAGCCAAAAGATTTCCAGACTTGTTAAATCTAACGGTTGCAACTCTGTGGTTGTTCTGGCGTACAACATCACCAAAATGCTTAAGCAGTTCCCATTTATTATGCTGTACCAACTCTCCATTTCCTGTTTCAGTACCAGCGACTTCAGGTAATCTTGTACCATCATCTGATTGAAGGTTTATCAAGTAACACCGAAGTTCCTGATCTGCAGACCCACTAACCAGATATCTTTCCGCTGGATCAACATCTATGGACCAAATTTCACTATGATGCCCACCAACAATCTGCATACAGTACTGGGTTTCAAGGTCCCAGACTCTCAAAAATTTATCCTTTGATGAACTAACAAGTTTCTTGCCCGAATCCACAAATACCAAGTCGGTAACCTACAGCAATTGAGCAACAAAGACAAATTATTACATTCAATATACTTACACCGACGCCATTTCAACTTTCAACTAAAGTAACAAGCACCTGGTCCCTATGCCCGCGAAGCCGAAAAAGCCCAGCCTCCCCAACAACATCCCACAGAATAATGTCATTATCTTTGCTTCCAGAAGCCAACATAGAATCAATCTTATTATAGCGAAGAACAGTAGCAGCCCTTTTATGCCCATTCAGGGTAGTCTCGCAAGTCCCATCCTCCAAATTCCAAATCCTCACACTTCCATCAGCGTAACCACAAGCAATCTACAAACACCAAACGAAACATTAACAGAGAAAGCAACTTGACAAAGTTCAAACAGCAGTTGAAATTCACCTGCGAAGAATGGGAAGCGGCCAACGAAGTGACAGCTAAAGAAGGCCCAAACTTGGCGACCTCAGGCACTAAAGTCTTCTTACATTCACCTTGCCGCACGTTCCATATCCCAACCTTCTCGAGCGCCGGAGCTACGACGAAGTTCCCCGAGCTGTCGTAAGTGATGTTTGACTCGCCGGACACGATGACTCCGAACGACGCCGCTGGCTCGTACCGCAGGTAAGACTTCACCATTTGCGCTCGCTTCTGAGACAATCACCCAGCACAGTACAAAACGAAGCACTTCGGTGCTAATTTCAATCTTCAAATGTCAAGCCTGAGAATCGGAGATGGCGGCTCAGCGTAGTGTTCGTGCGGTTAGGGTTTACGACGGAGTAAAAAGAAGAGGGGTTTTAGGTTTTAGGGCTTTAGCTGAGATCACAGGGGTTTCAGTGTAAATCATGTAAGTATTGGATACTAATAAAAATACACATAACTTTGGAGGCGTAATTAGAAATACATAAAACTTTGATTTGGTGGAACATCGTCAACATCATCGTCCATTCGTCCTGCCAACCAAGCTAAGATTATCCACACAAAAACCTAATCGGCATTCAAAAATCCCGAAAACCTAATCGAACGCATAATCCGAATTCATCCACCTCCACCCAACCTCAAATCCCAATCACCACCATAGCCATACCGTTTTCACATATAGCTATCCATTCAATAGTTTTTCTTTCCTCTGTAAACCCTCATCTCCAGCTACTGCGATTTTGAGTCTCCTGTGACATTCATTTGTCGAAATTCTCGACTAGTTAGGGGTTGGTTTTGATTTACCGTAAGTGGGTTTCGACTCGGGTCGTGAAAGCTGGGTTCTTGTTTGGGCTAGCTGGAGATGTCCAAGAAGGGAGGAGCTGCTACGCTGCAGAAGGATGCGCCGTGGAGGACGGCGTCGGGTTCTGCCAAACCCGTCCCGAAAATCCATCTTTCTCCCGTTCTCCGCGTGTCCCAGAATCCCTATACCAGCTACGCTTGCTCTGTCATGAAGGTTCGTTTCTTGGTTTCTCAGCCATTGCTTTCACTATACATTCTTTGTTTATATTTTCTAGTTTGCTTCAGCAGTCAGTTTAGTTGGTAGTTTGATTAAGTAAGAAAACACTCTTTGTTGTTCATTCACTTTTGAATCTGATCTGGTGTATGTATGGGTTCAATGCAGCATCATAATCCGATAGGCAGTGGGATGGCGACAGAGGCAGTTGTGGAAGCAGCTGGGCCGGATTGTATCATACCTGGGTTGGCTACACCTGTTAAAGTGCTTGGATTGAAGGTACTGTCCGCGTCCAGTTGTCCCCCTTATTTCAAACTGAGTTATGTTTTAGTTGATGTGGATGGGTCCGTATAAATAAGTTTAACAACCTGTGACAATAATATTTTAAGTGTTTTTGTTGAATCATTTATGATATTAACTGTGGTGAAGTGTTGTTTGTAGTTCGGTTATGGTGTGTATTCACTTTGAGGAAGTATGGAACAACCAAGTCTGTCGTCTCACCTGTAGTCTCCTAGGAAATTACTTTATGCTGCACTGTTTTGGTAGTCACCTTCTCAGGTCGCATGACCCTGTCACGTTAGTGTCAAACTTTCAATTTGGTCGCAGGCTGTAACATTTCCGTGGAAGCTTATGTCCTTAGCCTAATTCCTGGAATGAAGCCATTAGTACCCGTTGTTGCTGTTATTCAAAACTCTGTAAAATCGATAATCGAAACGCTTTCAGTATTTGCATTTGTGGTTGTGGGCAAGATTGCAGATGTAGGGCCTTCTTTTTCCATCTGGTTCCACTTCCATATAAATTTTTGCACCACATTTATTCTCATCTTCTTTGCAGGTATGGCCCATTGAAGTTGACCTGAAATTTTTGGAACCAGTTGGACGAGAGCTGCAGTTACTTGGAAAGGTAATACCTTCTTCCTACTTCTTATTAATTTCCTTTACACTCCACAATTTATATGGGTGCTGTAAATGATTAAGGTCCATTTGTACAAATTTGGAAATGGAGAGATTATAACTAGGTTATGATCTCAAATTTTCCACATAGCAATTTGTGACTGACCGCCTTAGGACTTGGGCATAGCAATGTGTATGTTACTCCCTCGGTCCTCTTTTACATGTCACTTAACCGATTTTTTTTGTCCACTTTTACTTGTCACTTAATAATTTTCAATGCATATTTAATATCAACAACTACCTTAAAACATCAAACACTAATCACTTCTTTATTATAATCAATCAAAAAATCATTCATCACCAATAATAATCTACCAATTTTACCTTTTGCATGATTTTTTTTTAAAAAACACGAGCCACCCACTCATTAAATTTGTTCAACCGCTAACATTAACTTCATCTTAATCTACTCAAATTAATCTTAAACGACATGTATTAGAGGACGGAGGGAGTATACTACAGTACCAGCAAAGAACTTCGTTATTTTGATCTCAATTAGGTATATTGTCATTTAATGATATCTTTGCACGATGATGATTTCTGATAATATTCATGAGGGTAAACTACAAAAACATACCATGAACTACCATCAATTTTCAAATTAAGTACCGAACTTTTTAATTCTTCAATTTCACTACCGAACTTTTTAATTCTATAATTTCAGTACTATACACTTAATAGAAAGAAGAAATTAACATGAAATATGAGAATTAGTTTGTAAGTCCAACTATTTAGCTAGAATTTTAAAATTTGCATAAACATATCAGACACAATATTTATTTTTTATATAAATTTTCGCATTTTATTGAGTGTAAAGTACTTAAATTAAAGAATTAGAAAGTTCGGTACTTAATTTGAAGAATTAGAAAGTTCGGTACTTAATTTGAAAATGGATGATAGTTCGGAGTATGTTTGTGTAGTTTACCCTATTCATGATTCACACGGAACTTTTAGCTATAGTTGCAGCCTTTATACTTTTAGTGCAGATTTTTTTGCTCCTGTTGATCTTATGTTTTCTTGAGCTTCTGGGCAACCCACTTTTTTACTTGATGCGTCCTTGTCAGCAGCGAGACAAAAAAAAAATGCTATTTCTAAAATTGTTGCTTACTTTTGAACGCAGTTCATGGACAATGCTGTTGACTTGATGAACAAATCGTTCATTGATCGCTAGTGCCAGCCACGAGTATTCGGCTCCATAAACTGAGAGTAATTCTTCAGCGGCAAGTTGATATTTTTAAGTTCTGATCTCTGGACTGAAATCCATGTAATTGCGAAATGAACATTAATGAGAATATCCTGTGTTTTTGGTAATATTATTTGAACTCGGTTCGTTTACTATGGAAAGCATCTCTACCTCAAGAAGGATGAGATGGTATGATTGGATTTTTTTTAAGCCTTTATTTTGAAGTCTGCCTTTACAAAAGTGATCAAGGTGATACTTGATAGCTTAGTCCTCAGGTTAATGAATTATCATTTCATAAATTTTGGGTTTGAGTTTTGGTGTCAATATTTATTCATAACTAAATTTTTGTGAAAGTGCGACATACAATGAAGCATTCCATATTTCATTCGGCAGACTCATTATTTCAACTCAGTCAATGAAATTTAGTGATGACCTATTTATAACCCATCATTTCCTAAATATTTATTTATGATTTAATGATTCTAAATTATAGTTATGATTATGTTTAAAAAAATCAAATGAATAATTAAATTTCGATGGTTCTTTCCATAATTTTTGAATCTCTAGTTACAATTAACATTCTTGCCATATTATTTATTAGGGAAAAATTTAACTATAGTTGAAAATAAAAATGACACATGAATTAGTTTTTTATGAAAAAAATACTCATGAACTGTTTTAATGTTGTAGTTTAACTCATGAACAATAATTTGTGTATAATTGAACCATGAACTTTATATTTATTAAAAATTTAATCCAATAACAAAAGAATGTAATATTTTAGGAAATATTAACTTTTGGCACCCTATATTTTACAGGAAGAAGCCTGGGCTTGAGCCTCCGTGGCTGGCAGTGGTCATGCATCATCATATTTTTTAAAATATAATATAATTCTTTTATTGGGTTAAATTATTAAAAAATATAAAGTTCATGATTCAATTATATACAAATTATGGTTCATGAGTTAAATTACAAAATTATAAGAGTTCATTAGTTTTTTTTACACAAAAAATAATTCATTTGTCACTCCTATTTTCAATGATAGTTCATGGGACAATTTTAAACTCTTCATATTTATTAATATATTTTTTAAGCATTCAAAATAAATATGAACATCTAAATTTATATTATATATAGGGGGCAGATGTAAAAACCAGTTTGGATATGTAAACTAAGAATCATCTATGATATTTAGATTAATCATACATGAGTATTTTAGATTAAATCGAATTTTATCCACTTTAATAAATAACATAATAATTAAGATATCATAAAGATTATGTTAGATTTGAATCTTTTTTAGCAGTTGATTTTTCTTCATCATAATTTTTTATTTAAAATAGAAAACACACATCCTATTTGATGCACATTTCAATCTTGATGCATTTTCTGATGTTTAGTGATAATTCAATGTCAGTGCATGGTTTGATCTTTGGTGTACAGTTCAATCGTGGTGAGCGATTTTGTTTCTGTTACTTTTCAAGTTATTTTGATGAATGTGCATTTTTGATAGAGTTGGCACATATGATTTCACGGTGAACTGTTTTCAAACAGATGAAGTGCATTATGCATGAAAAAGTTTACCTCCATGAAACTCAAATTAAAAATTATATTGCGCACCAAAAAATAACTATGAGGTGCACTATGCACCGAACAATGCGCCTCTATGAAACCAAACTTAAAATTATACTATGCACCAAAATATAAAATTAATCTTCATCTTTGATGAGTTATTCCTTCATAAATATTTGAAAAATTTTCAGAATGAATGTGCACCAAACTAGTATGATCAAATAAATATTTATATACACGTATTGGAAACCAAATGTTAAACAATACAGAATTTCATACTTGGAGCAAGTGCACCATGTATTGTGTACCAAAAAAATAAAAGTGAAGATTGGTGTCAAAAAATTGAGATCACATGACAAGTATGAGTAAATCATCATATTTTCTATCTTTTGCTTCGAGAGTTCTGTCCATTATACTATCAGATGTTAGAAAACGACATTTTTCAACGGATTTTCACCTTCCCAAAATTATCGATACACCTCCATCATCCTCCCAGCCAATTTGCATATGCAGGTCCATTCAAATGAGGGAACAAAGATATTTCCTACATGTGCCTTTTCACTCACAATCTGCACATAGTCATTAAAGCTCTTCAATCTTGTTGTCGTTGAAGTGTTACAACTCTTAAAAGTTTAAGTTTGAGTGAAAGATTGATCATACATACCAAGTGGAGTGCCATAAGAGTTTCTCCTATCATCTATGTGCTCTACATTAAGCCCCGATAAAACAAAAGTCAATCCAATGTGCTTAAGGGTCAGCTACAAATCACACTACACAGTGACTAATTTGACTGGTTTTTCATATGGTTGATTTACTGACAGTTTGCTGTCAAATTCTTCTACCCAATAAAATTCACCACATGCGCGTTGTTGAACGTGTGCCCAACCTCGGTGCCTTGGTCTCCGCCATCTTAGGAGCATTGGACCTTGGCCCCGACACCTCAAGAGCTTTGACCACACCATCTTGAGGGCCTCGGTCTGATCTGCTAACTCGGGATCTCGACACCTCAGGGTTCTTTGGGTCTAGGCCTCCACCACCTCAAGGGCCTTGGTTTCCGCCGCCTCAAACTAATTAAGGGTCTTGACCTTAGCCACCTCAAAGGGCTTAAACTCACCCACTTCAGGGGTCTTCGCTTTGCCCACCTCGAGGGCATTGGTTTCGGTACTCTGGGGATAGTGATCTCAGTACCTCGGGATCTTGGAGGCCTTGGCCTAGACACGTTGGAGGCTTTGGAGGGCCTTGACCTTGTCCATCTTAGGAGCCTTAAGGGTCTTGGCCTCGACCACCTCGGAAGTCTTGGCTTCGACAACCTCAGAACATTGGTCTCGGCTTGAGGGTCATGGGGGCATTGGGTCTTGGGGCCGTGGTCTCCAACACAACGGCCACCATGCTCTTATCCTTGGCTAGCCACCTCGGCACCTCAGAACTTGGTCTCGACTCTAAACAGCGGCTTTTACCCAAATCTCATACATTAAACAGCAATATATCATTACTATATGGGTTCTAAATGTCATGACAAATTTTACTTATTATACACTTAATCTCATACGGCACTTACCTCCTAAGAGAAAAATGAAGGATCAGTGGAGAAAGCAGCGAGGGAACTTTACTGAGGAGAGTATGGGTCAACGGTCGAGGAAGCGGCATAGGCGAAGTGATGGAGCGATAGCGACTAGTATTTATACGGTTATAAGATTTACGGTTGTAAAAAAAATGTCGTTATCGATGAATTTTGAAACATTTTAAAAATAACAAAGAATATAAATCAAATCCAAAAATCTTAAATATTTTAAAACATCACATATTCAAAATCTTAAAACTCATAGAAATCATCCAAAACCACATCATTTAGTTGCCGAAATATGTAGTTTATATAAGAACGCATAGTATATCTGGAAAGTCATTTTAGTATTTTAGGTATATCCTCTAAGCCTTTTTAGTATTTTTATTTATAAGTTTTTGAGTTTTTAATATTTAGTGTATAGGGTTATGAAATGACACTCTTTTGGAGTTTTTGAAACATCCTAAAAATATTATAAATTTAAAATTCTGAAATCTAAAAATCTTAAGAACTCATAAAAATAATGTCATTTTAGCTACCCGATAAGGTATATCTGCTAATTTTTTTTTAAAAAAATATGGGCCTAATCTACACGTTGCTAAATTAAAGGTTCGTTGACAACATAAAAGGTAACGTCAGGTATTTCAAATGTATGTATGAATGGTATAATAAAGATATTTGTCCCCAATTAATGATATTTTTATTATTCTCTCTCTGGTTTAATTATTTTATTTAGTTTTCAAGTAAGCCTGATTTCAAAAAATCACATTTATGAACTATATTTAAGCTAATATATGAGTCTGAACTGCCATTTTAATAAACTACGGTTTTGATAAATTTTTAATCACAAAATCGGTTTCAATTGATATTTTGCGTAAACAAACCGCAGTTTTAACAAATTTCAATTTACATAAAACGATTTTTAATTATGATTTTGCTGAGCATGTCAAACCACTGTTTGATAATATGCACAATTCAGAACCTCAATTTTATTTTACAAAATAATTAAAATTTAGTTTTAAAAATTACACAATAATAGAAAACTAAACCGGAATCAAAAATAAAAATAATAAGTTGTCTTATGAATAAGAGATCTAGAATTTCACACTTCATAAAAATAATAATACCCATATAACTAAACTTTTCTTGAACAATAAATCAATAAGCGCAGTTCATATAAACCATCAAAGCATATAAATAAAAAAGAATAATATATCTTCAGCAAAAAAACAATTTTATTGATAAGAAAGTTCATTACAATATTTCTCACAATAAGGGTGGATGATCCCCGCAATGACAACTCCATACGCCATTTTGATCTTGTTGACAGATAGCATTTCGGTTGATTTTCTCACACTGAGATATGCAGGAAGGAATTCCACATGAATGAGTAAAATGAATGGCTTGAACTGATGTGGCCATTATCGCCATGACCACAAAAGTAAATAACATCACCGACAGCTTCAATCTTCTGCAATTCGCCATTGATACAAATGAAAATTGAATAAAAATTGAAATTTCTTTTCCTTTTACTAGAATATAAATATATATATATATATATATATATGCCACAGTAATACATGAGAAAGTATAATATATTCAAATATACACATGTGAGAGAATCTTAATTTAATTCGCGACGTTTCTATATTAATTATATGTTGAACAATTATGGTAACTATGGATATTTAATTATATTTATTAACATCCATTGAATATATGCATATATCATATTATTGAATTGATCTTATATTAAATTATCTCCTTTCTTAATTTTTTTTGATCAAATTATCTACTTAATTTTTTTTATTAAGGGTCAGATTTGTACATCCGGTAGAAAGACAACCTGAGGATCCAGTATGCAAGGGAGAATAATTTTTAATAATAAATAAAATGAAAAAATGCAAATAGATTAGATTATAAATCAGTTTTAAATTAAAAATTGGTTTGTAACTAATATATTAAACTATTTATTTAATTATAAATTGAATAGTTATATTGGTAATCTGGAATTTTATTTTTTATTAAAATTGTTAATTGAAATAATGACATGTACAATCAATGATACAAATTTTTCTTCATACTTTTTCTTAAATTTACATTAAAGAGGAATAAATGTCGCGGGAAAGTAAACAATGATATTATTATAATCTTAAAGTGCCGTGCCATTTTTTGTGTGTAAAGTACTCGTTTCTAAATATGAATTTTGTTGACAAATTTTGTTATTTAGTTTTTATTATCAGCTAAATTTAAGAAAAAGGATCGTTAAAAATTTTGAAATATGGTAATACATTTTGAACTAAACTACAAAATATATAAGATTTTATTTTTAAAAATTTAATTAAGTAATTTTTTGTACACCCAATTTAAAATTTCTAACACTGCCGGTGGTTGATAACTTTGATTTTATTTTACAAAATCATGAAAGTTTTCAAAATTATGCCATAATGAATAATATTTAACTAAAAAATAAGACTAAAATGAAAAGAAATCAATCAATATAAAACAAATATTGTAAATTATGGACGAATCTGTGTAGAGTGCATATGGCCTTATTGTGAACAGTGAGAATCATAAAATTTGAAGCAGGCGGGTGTAATTTAAATCAAAAGTGAAGATTACAAAATGTACTACAAATTCATGGAGGGAGGCATTTACTTTAAAGTTTTAAATAATAATTACTCCATTAATAAACCTCATAAAAATTATTCTACACTAATATTAATATAAGTTAATCAATTCAATTTATCACTTTAATCATACGGGTGGAAAAGTCTGTAATTTTTAGAATTTCGCTACTGTATTTCACCTCGAGTATATTAAATTAATCCAAAAGTTGGCTGAAATCGAAATGGAATCATCGATTTTAGTTTTGATTTTGAGTTCAAATGTACATATGTAATTATTAATATTTGTTAATGCAAAATAAGGATGTTGGCGAAGTAGCATTTTAGATTATATAACTAAGAAAATAAAATAAAAATGATGATACAATCTAAACAAAAAATAATTTATTTGATAGAATTTGACTGCAAACTTTCCCCAATATTAGGGTCTGAAAAAGATTCTACATGGATGACTATAATAAATAGTTTGAACCGATATTGTCAAAATCGGTAAATAATAATGCTGACATTCTTAACATTATGCCCTCCGCCATTATTTCGTCTAAATTTCTCTTTTTTTTGTGGATAAAAAATATTATTTTTTAAATTTTGTTGGAATTTTTTTATATGCTATAATATATATAGTAAATGAGAAAATGTAATATGTTCAAATGTACATATGTAGGAGAATATAATACTACCATGTGCATTTAATTCTTCACGTTCTGCATAGAATTAATTATCATTATTTATATCATCAGTTACATAGTATATGAAAATATTATAAATTGGTTATATGTTACAAATATGGTAACTGCATAGAATTAATTAATTATAATTATTAATATAAGTTACATATATGACAATATTATATTATTGCATCGTACATAAACTGAGAAGTGTCTTTATCTAATTTATTTATTAAGAAGGGTCAGGTCTGTACTGCTTTCAAAGTACGATGGTCTCGCTGCAAATTACGAAACTTGCACAACAAGTAAGTAACAGAGATAACAGCAATTCAAATCTTATGTAAAGTATATGCCACGATCTCTCCTCCCCCAGCTTTGCATCTGATTTCAGTAAGCTGAGAATGTCAGAAAGCTAAGCTTGACTCAAATCATATCAAAGGAATCGACGATGCATTTCAGAGTTTCAGCTTCTGATCTTCTCAATGAAAAACATCTGGACGATGACCTCTAATTACACTGGTATATTGATAGTAACGGTAGAATCTACCTAGCTATATCCACATCAAGAAGAAATCCTATCCAAGACTGCTACTCGCACAAATTAAACATTCTTGTTTACATATAAATTAAGACTACCTATATATTATTGTAATGAGGACAACCAGGATGAGTAGCAAGGCTGATACATTACCGCAGCAGGACATGGCTGACCCCATCGGATAGGTAAACGTGACATTCGGCGGCACAGAACCTGTTCATAAATTGTACAGGGAGTTTCAGAAAGGTATAGATACAAGAATATAACAACCAACCAATATAATAGTAATAAATAATATAAACAGAATGGCTTACAATTGTATGTCCTCCATCCAACCTTTCGGTTATATAAGTCATAGACGAAGACTCTGTCTTTCAGCACAAGATCTGTCAGTAAAATTAAATCATTACAGATCAACTCTATCCTCATTATAAATTCTGAACAATGGAAAATCAAGTGTCTTTTTTTATATATATATATCATACCTCCTAATGTTGTGATATCTTTGGACCTTCCAAATCCCAAACATACTAATCCAGAACCATCTTGCAGCTACATTTTTCAAGAGAAAGTCAATATCAGAAAAAATAAAAACTTTCAGTCGGAAATATTACACAAGTCATGTGCTCTGTTACCGGTACTAGGTAATCTTCAGCCATCAGAGAAATAGATGCGCCCCCTTTAAATTGGAAACTGATCGGAGGGAGGTGGTGCACAAAGCTGTAACAAAGTACGTTTCTTAAGTGTTACTCTCCTACCTGAACCAATTTTGAGAATGAAATTTGGACAATTGTGGAATTGAATTTTTCAAAACTGACCTATCTTCACAACAATAAAATTCGTCAAGTCCCCAAAGCGTAAGGGATAAATTTCCTACTTTTGATAGCTGCAAGTTCTCAGATAATAAATTATATATCTTCATTCATGCATTTTAAGTACAAAATGAAATAAGAGAAGGGGAACAGAAATTAAACTCACCTCATTGGTTAGCGAATCAAGGGCTTCCGCGAGCAGAAAGGACAGTGTTGTTCCAGTATCCAAAATGGTCCCTCGAGTCTCGGAAGTTTCAAACACCTTGGGATCGATTGCCAATTTTCTGCCACCGACAGTTATACCCACCATGGCAACATTATACAAAGTCCTGTAACATTAATTCTGGCTCTAATTCATACATGACAATTTCAGCAGACATTGAATAGAAGCTCCTAGAAAGTGTTACACTTACGTACCCTGATCGAATTAGCGGAGTGTAAGTAATGTTTGGGATTTGTGGTGTTCCAAACACAAGAAACCCTCCTCCTTCAAACCCTCCCTTTAAGCAATGTGAAAATACTTTCGGGGCGTTTCCTTGGTGCGAAAGTTGTGAGAAGAATGAAGCGTCGTGTTGGCTTAGTGTCAGCACTCCATCGATGCCTAATGAGCCATGACGCTGAGTGCTGCACCTGTAAAATAATAAGGCTCAGAATAATATTTAAAATCACATGACATTTAGCTGCAGGTAGGTAGAAAACATTTAATGAATTAATCTCACCCCAAAACAAGATGAGCAGAAGAATGAGCATGAGATACATTTTGTGCTCTGACTTCGAACTCGACTGTGTCGTTGATGAAGTATCCGGAGGCTCCACTTTGATCCATATACTCGATCTCGTAAATGCACTTTTTCTCAAAATCGCTACACTGCTGAGTTGAATAAATCCCACACTCTTTATCATGGCATGAGAGAATGGATCCAGTAGACGAACCCTCAGCATTGTAAACATTTCGTGCATCCTGAGCATGTAAATACATGAAGACCAACAATTTGACCCAACTGATAAGAAAGGAGGGCAAGGTAAGCTTATTATTATTACAGTGTCATTGGATAGGCATTTGACCCAGCTGATGTCACTTCCTGAATCAATCGCCAATTTGAAGCTCTTCGGAGGCGTGCCCAAAATCAAATTGGTGTGGTAAAGCCTACAAATAATTAAAGTAAAGTAAATTAATCTAATTTAATTAAGTTAATCTAACTTGTCACATTATAGAGATTTGGAGGAAACAAGGGCAGGCGTGAACAAATGAGTAACAAGGCCAGAGCCCAAATTCGACAAAACTAAGGCTCAAATGCGGCCCATTAAACATGGCGCTTACCCTTCCGAATTCACCATACCATCTCCGTCTAGCCAGAGATCCGGGAGCCCCTTCCATCTCCGCTCCAGCATTCTTCTCCGGCGAGCATTGGAGTCGGCCATTCTCTTAAAGTCATGGTGATATGCTAACCTTTGCAAGGAGAATGTGTTGCCGGACGGCGTCGTGTCCGGCAACGAGGCGGCGGCGGCCAGAGACACCACCGAGAACAGGTAAAGAAGCATGCTTCTGTTCGAGGTGAGCTGAGAGAGATGGATTTTGTTGTTAGAGTAGATTTCATGTGAGTGGATTCGTGAGAGATAAGTTGAGTTGACAAGAATTGTGAAGTATTCAAATCTGGGAAAAAAGCTGATTCCGCCATTAGTGAGCTGCAACATGATACTTACTTGAAACTGGAAATGTGGGGGCTTTAGGTGAGATTTTTACGTGGGTTTAATGAGTTTGGTGATTTGTGTTTGGAAATGGGTCGATGGTTTCATGTGACTTTTGTTTGATCTGATTTGCAGGGTTGGGTTGTGGCTCGGCCTCAAAAGTGGCGCTGATCTTTTCTTAGAAGCTGTTATTATTCATTCCGAACGAGCATGATTGGGATGTGTGCCGATTTAGTAGTGAAATCATAGTTTTAACCGCAAGAAATTGTTGGTGTTGGTGCATATTAAGGGATTGTATCCCACATCGCTCATTGAGCTTATATAATTGATCTTTAAGTATAGTTGGACTCTCCCACTCATTGTCAATTGGTTTTGAGTGTGGAACCAACTTGCTAACATGGTATCAGAGCGGGTTTTAGTCGCACCCTTGAATGAACCGGTCTAACGTGTTGGTTACGTCCGCACGAGATCCGACTTGCGAGATATTGATTTAATACGGTTTCGTCCGCTTACGATATCGCAAGTGAGTGGGGTGTTGGTGCATATTAAGGGATTGTATCCCACATCGCCCATTGAGCTCATATAATTGATCTTTAAGTATAGTTGGACTCGCCCATTGAGCCAGTATCTGCCTAATCTGTTTGCGGTAAATCTAAAATTATCAACCAAAGTAGATGCTATACTGATGTCGATGTAAAAGGCTTGTTTTCACATCTTTCTTTTCTGGCAATTTGTTGGGGGTAGATTTACCATCTAGTGATGCAATTTATTTTGGTTTCAAGTCCTCAATGAGGTAACTTCTTATGCGCCAATTTTGTTCAACGAATTTTCTTTCATTGGGGCTAGGGCCCCTACGCACTGGTCGCTTATTTGGCATGACTTTCTTTGGTACGAATTAGTCACTGTCTGCGGTCTTAGTGAATCATAATGCCTTGGATGCAGAAGTAGCTCCCATTATGCAATCTTAAGATATTTCAAGATTTCAATCTTGTACCAAAAATATAAACTGAAGATAAGTTTGTTCTTCTTTTCTCACCTGGAAATGCAGTTCCCCAGTTTCATTTTCTGATGCATCCCGCAGGTCTCTGTATTTGCCATCATGGATGAGAGCCTGCTTGACGCTATCTATGAGCGATTCAAGCTCAATATATATTTCATATACTGTTGACTCTTATACAAGAAGAAGATCCTTGTGAGTAACATGCTCTTCATTATACGAGGCTAATCCAGTATTTGGCTCCCCCGAAGGAAACTGATGTGATCTGTGGATTTGTTATCATCATAATTTTTGAGGATCGGTAACCCAACGTAACATAGGAGCTCAGTTGTAACATGATTTCTTATTTTACGAAATATCAAATGTGGATCTGTGGCTTCATCCTAAAACTGGATGTGAGATGTTGCGGATTGAGAGGTTGTAGCCGGAAAATTTTGAGTTTCAATTCATCCTGGACATGTGCGGGCAAGAGAATTTCGGAAGCAGCATATACCATCACTGTATTTGAGAAAACCATTCGGTGATGAAGCCGGTGGGATGATGTGGCCTGTAAGGCTTTCTGCTGCTGAAGCTGGAAAGAATGATTTGTTGGAGAAGCTGGATGCTTTCAATAGGTATGATTCTTATTCTGAGATGATACTGAAAGGTGCGCAGTGCCACTTCACACCTCATGTTTTTTGCTACTTTTGCTATGTTCTGTTTATTATGGGATGGATGAGAAGGAGACAGGGTAGTTGGTGTTAGGAATCACCCGCACAAATGTCAATCTGGATTTCTGAACCACGCGGCATAAGTCCGGATCCGGAACGCCACAAAACCAATTACATGGCTTTAGCGGTAATCCAAATTATCAGATACAGATCTGGATCCGGATTACCTATTTCTTGCTATGATCGTTCTCAATCCAGATCCGAGATATAGATCTGGATCTGAATTGAGAAATAGTCAAAAGAAAAACGACTACGGAAATAAACTGTAATTTTGAATTACCTTGTTCAGTCGTCTCACTTCTTCGTGTGGCAATTGACACACCTCTAACGGTATCCACACATAAGTGTGGGATACCACGTCTGGCTGGAGTACTAGCTCCCTTCCGGATAAAACCCTAATCTCACTCACTAGTGTTTCCGTTATCGTATAAAGGGAATTGTGTGTTTCAAATAGAAACCCTAGGCTTCTATTTATAGTGAGTTACGGGCTTCGCCCTGCGGGCCAAGCCCATCAGTTGAGTTACCGGGCCTGCATCGTGGGTCAGACCCAGTGGGTATTATCCATGGGTCAAACCCATGGATTAACCCGACTGGTTTATCCAAATCAGACATGGGTTGAACCGAATCATATTCGGACCGAATCTTATTCGGTTTACATTCAACTTAATATCCCATACTTGCTTGTGTGCGACCCTTTAGGTTTATTCCTATTCAGTCATGGGTTGGAGCCCATTAATCATAAGTGGCCTCTAGTAAGACGTTATGATTTCTGATTAAGAATAAATTGGTTCGAGACAACCAAACCTTTAATCAATACGAGTCAATTCAACTGGTTTAAGGGGCAGACTCCAACAGTTGGATTGTATGATTCAGTTGACTGAGGAAGATGAAGATGATCTGGTAGCAAAAATTGTTAAACTGATTAGAAATTGCGTCCTTTGATGGGTATGTGTTGGGGATAGATTTTTTTATCTGGTGAAGCAGTTTATTTTGATACAACTTTAATGTCCTCAATGAGGTAACTTCTTATATTGTGCACCCCGAATCTTCTTTTACAGGGGCTAAGCTCCGTTCCCGCCGGTCGCTTGCTTCGTATCATTTTCCTTGATGTGCGTAATTCACATCTGCAGTCTTAGTGAATCACAATGCCTTGGATGCTGAAGTAGTTCCCATTCTGCAATCTCAGGATTTTAATCTTGTGGATGACAATCCAAACACCGAAAGAACGGACAAAGGTCGAAGCTTTTGAAGCAGAGGAGCTGATGAGACATGTGGGTAGTCAGTTTAATTATGAGGAGGAAGGAGAGTTGGAGGAGAGGAAGATGATGAAAGCCAGCCGGACATTTTGTTTAGTGTATATTTCCGAACTTGAGGGGCTTAATTAATTTTGGCGCCTGTATAAGTTCGAAAACGAACTTTAGCAAACATTCATGTAAGTAATAAAGGTTGCTTTGATGCTTGTCGAGTTCTGCAAATTCTCTAGGTTCCGACGCGGCTCCGGGGGGCTTCGATCCTCAAATTTTCACACCGTTGCTCGCATCGCAGCCCTCACTGCAACTTCACCCACTTCTTGTAACTACATGATTGAAGCGAGATGCCTAGCCTGCTTCTTAAGATTCATTGTAATGTTAACAATTTTGAGTATAAAATATGGTGTTTGCTGATGCAAAATAATCATAATAGTGAAGCTAAGAAATCAAAAGTAATGTTATAGCTTCTTCATCAAGAAGTAATTTATTGGGGGGAAATTCATTACAATATTTCTCGAAAATTATAGGACGAGCACATGAATGACAGCTCCACAAGCGGTAAGCCATTTTTATCTGATATTTTGAGATATGCATCCAGGAATTCCACCTGAATGAATAGCCAGCTGATGTGATATATGGATGATGGTGACAGGCTCTACAAAAGCATATAAATTGTGGGGTTTGGATTTTATGGGCTGTCATAAAGTTATCTTTGCTCAATCTGGATAGCAGGTGGACCTTTGAAATTGCAGTTGTTACAATCTACCTTGGTGATCATGTTAGGATGAGTTGTGTGGACCACAACTTGGTTTCTTGTCTAAGTGTTTTGGCAGTGAAGTTTGTGCGCAATATGCATTTATGTGTTCAGGGCTGGCGCAGATCGACTTGCAAAATTCTGGGATGCGGACAAGTTTGAGTTGCTTTCGACATTAAAAAACTCCACCTGTTTTGGTTGGAGTTGGAAGAGTGGCGGAAAATTGTTTAAAAAAATGTATTTTTGATATAAAAAAATGATCGAAATGGAGTCAACCATAATTTTTTCGGCATGTTTGTTGCTGGTTTTCAGACAAAACTTCCGGACAGATATCGGTCAGTTTTTTGGCCGGTTTTTTAAACGGTCGATTTGTGGTAAGTTACGGTAAAATTCTTCTATCCGATGGTATGGGGCCATGTTGCCAGGTGTTTTCAATCAAATTTGCTGTAATATTTTGAGGTCAGTTTCCGGTCGGCCACATAAAAAAAATTCATTCAATTTTGATATGAAAATTTTGGCCATTTTGGAAACGGTGAAACTGGTTTAAAATTGAACAAAAATGTAGATTCAAACTTTGATTTTCTGATTTAGAAGGATGAAAATGACGTCTGGATTTATCATCAAACTGCATAAAAAAGAATTTTTGAGAATGTTATGATTCATATTTTATATTTTTCTACAAAAAAAAAAACAGTAAAGTGTGATATTCTTTTTTTTATATATATTTTTCCCCTAAAACAACATAGCTTTACATCAGCTTCTTCTTTTGGCTGACTCTCCTCATCTTCGACGCCTCCTCTCCACCATTCCAACCACTGGCGGATTTACATATGGTTTAGGAGGGTCAATTGACCCCTCTCAATTGCAATTTAGTCTATAAATTATATAATTATCGTATAATTTTGATAAAAAAATGTACATATTTGACCCCTCTACATTAAAATTTGTATATCTTTAATCTTAAATCTAGTGTAATTTATATATTTTTATCAGCCCAAATATAAATATTCAAATCTAAATGAATTAGTAATTGTACACTTATACGTCTTTTAACTTAATTTTTTTTCTTGACCCCCTAAATAATTCCGCTGGATCCGCCACTCTCCAACCATCATCTTGCAAAGTCGCAGCTCGAAGAAAGACGGTGGAAAAGAACGACGTCGTAATAAAATAGCAAATAAAGTGATATACATTATTCAAAACAGTGTTCATACTTTAAAATAGACTTCAATTTCTTTCTGGTCCACCAAGCTTCCTTGAAAGCCAAAAGAAAATTTGGTTATTCCATTAAAAGAAAAAAAATAAATCTAAAACACGTTTTGAATTATCAAAAACTTCCCAAATACAATCTGAATTAAAATGGTTATGAAAAAAATTTGTCTGAATTAATAATAACTTAATAAATAATTCTGATTTTAAAACTAAAACTATGTACTGAAATTATTAACACTTATCATTTTTTGAATCGCCGTAATTGGAGAAGGTTCGGAGCCTTTTTTAATTTTTTTCAAGAATTATCTAAAGTTGCAGTCATAGCATATTCTCCCATATATAATTTATATAATTTTACATAACAACGTTACAAATTGCATGGAAGTGAAATGCGCCAGAATATTTTTTCCTTGGTTCAATATGGCTTCAATATAGGAATAAAAAAATTGACATAAAAAATAAAAAAAATTATTTCTTTTAAATTATCATTTCTTAACAATGCATAAAGTCAAAATATTTTTCTAAGCTTGAACTTGTTGAGGAGGATACGGCCCGCAGTAGCATATCCATTTGCCGTTTTCAATCTTACATATCACTCCCCGATTTTTCTCTTTGCAGGCTTGGACGCAACTCGGAACTCCGCAAGTATGAATCTCAAAAGGCGGTAGAGGAGGACTGAGCTGTGCCGAAACGGAAGATATCATTACCATCAAAAACATCAATCCGATATAAAACCTCAATCTCTCGACCTCCATGGATGATTCTGCTCTCTCGTCGTTTGTAGGGTTATACTTCATGCCTTTGCCCGCTTATTATTTATAGCAAGCTAGTATACGTTTGTAAGGAAGAAAATGCAGATATTTTCCACACACACAAAAATTTATTGTGAAAGTGACTATTTTGTTCATTTGATTCTTAATTACGTTAATAAAATTACAAGTTACGTACATGACTTGAATACATGGTGATAATATTTTATCATATATTTAAAGCTCCAAATAAGTGCTCGTAATAAGTATATTATGAACTAAAACCTACGCTATTTTAAAGTCGATTAAATGTACCTACTTAATACATTTATATTAAATAAGGCAGAGTACCCGTCTAACTGACGGGTTTGGATCGGCCCGTTCGAGAAAACTTAAAAATCAAATTAAATTATTAGTTATTGGTTTTTTGAAATTTGAAACCGAACCGATCCACTAACATTTAAAACCAAACCGAACCAACCGATTTCAAACCGAACCGAACCAATCGGAACCAAACCGAACCGACTGATTTCAAATTGAACCAAACCAACCAGAACCGAACCGATTGGAACCGAACCGACCGGAAGGGTCGCGGCGCTCGCAATCCTATTCTGTTATATATATAGATATAATTCGTTTCTCAACTAATAACTCGCTTGCTGTTTTTGACATTTTCATTAACAGATTCATAAAAATATTCTTATACATCTCTAATAGCACACCACCTAAAAATTACATTTAACATATATATATATATATATACATATAGGGGGCGGATCCGGTGAAAACCACTTTGGATTTGTAAACTGTGAACCATCCTTGATCATTGATTCATATTACATCTGACGGTTGTGATTTTTTTATAGATTTATTATCTGATTTTTAAAAGATAATGAAACCATTATTTATGGGTTGTTAGATTAATTGCATGATTTTCTCCATTAAATAAGGAATTAATAGTCCATTTTTTTCTCTTTCCTCTATTAGATTTGCTACCTGATTTTTCTCTCGCATCTATTTTTACGATTTAATTTTTCGACATAATATTTTTTTATCATTTTTAATGCACATAAGATCTTTTATATATTTTGGTGCACAAATTCTTCTCGGTGCACTGGTGCACAATTCAATCTCATGCACTGGTGCATAATTCAATCCTGGTGCACAATTTGATATTTGGTGCACAATTTGAATTCTGTTTCTTTTATGGTTATTTTCAATAAAAGGTTCACTTAATTTGATTTCATGATGAGAATTATTTCCAAATCTGAGATAGTGCACTGTTTGTTTGATGCTTACAAAATACTCAGAGCTTACATACCCCACAAAATACTCAGAGCTTACATGGTGAAATACTCAGAGCTTTGGCAGAAATACTGAGATAGTGATTTCATGGTGAAAACCACTTTGACAGAAATACTCAGAGTTTACATACCCACAAAAGCTCTTAGCTTTTACCATGTGCACCAAATGCTCTCATCATGTGCACCAAAAAACTCTTGAAATGTGCACTATGTTTTGAATATCCTTGTGCACCGCAAAGACCTCAGGATAAGTCGCCATCTCCACAAATACCTTCTGACCATCTCATCCCGAGACAGCAACATCGATCCTAGCCGCAAGCAGGCCAGAACATCGGATTTAAATCTTTTTAACAAAACCATGTAGATGCGGAACCAATCGCAGAAAAAGGCTCCCCTCCACTGCCCAACCAGCCTCATTCAAATTCCATAAATCCGTTGTAATTAATTACAATATTGAAATCACCATGGCTGATTGATTGGAAGAGCTCTGATTTTGGTAAAGACTCGAGGGTGAGTTCGAGTGTGGCTGGAGACGAAAGCAAGCACGTGATTAAGCATGAGAGAGAATAATATTCCATTTTAAAAAGGAAAGTAACAATCAATTAAAGATAAATACAATAGATAATTAACACTAAAAATAAGGAGGAATTAAAGGAAAAATATTCTTCAGATAGATACAACAAAATGTAACGATTAAAAGAATTAAAATGGAATAAAAGAGGGTCGTTAGATCGAATGATATCAATGGATAATATTGGTTCACAGTTTACAAATCCAAAATGGTTTTCACTTGATCCACATTCTATACATATATATATATATATAATTTGATCAATCATTAATATTAATATCTTATTAATTTACTCAATTTAACCAAAAAAACTGAATTTATTTGTCAACTTTTACCGGGGATTTAATAATTTTTAATACGTATTTAATATCAACAAATATCTTAAAATATCAAGCATTAATTGCCCCAATATCACAATCAATAAAAAAAAATTGTTTCTCACCAGTAATAATCTACCAATTTTACTTTTTGCATAAAATTAGAAAAAAATATTAATCATATATCTATTAAATTTGTTCAACTGGTAATAAAATGTGTTTTTAATCTACTCAAATTAACATTACTACTACTTTAAAGTCAATTAAATACACCTAATTAATTCATATATATTAAATACTATCCGTTTCTCAAGCAATATCTCACGTGCTATTTTTTGACATTTTGATTAACAGATCTCAAAAAATATACTCTGTCAGATATTAAGAAGAAATTAATGGAGTTGCTAGTGACGGTTGATGTTGTTTTTTAATGAGATTCGGTGATAAATTGTGAGATATCTAAATTCGATTGAAGCATATAAAAAGTACATATTTTTACTTTTAGAGGAGTAAATGCGCACTAAAAATATTAAAATGATGAATAAAAATGGGAGAAAGCAATATTTTCTAATTTTAAATATACAAATACCATGAGAGTTTTCGACTCTTTTGGAAAAAAATAATATTCCAAAGAAATAATTGAATTAATTAATCCAAAAGAAATACATTATATAATATGGGGATTTCCAAGTTAAGTCAACATCCCTCTCAGCGTTTTCTGCCTTTCTATGCAGCAAATGCACTGTTTTCTTTTTGTCTCAACGATGTCTGATACTAACGACGTCGTACATTCTCTGTCATCCCTTCTTCATCATTGTAACTATCGAATCTCTCCTGCAGATGATAGTGTAGATAAATTATCACGTCTTCACTAATAAATTGAGTTATGCAGAGTTATTGACAGCTATCATATGCTCTTTGCTCTCTATTCCTTTTTTTTTTCTCTTTATCTTATTTCATACCATGTATTTTACACTAAAAAAGTTACAGAAATATGAGGCGGTAAGATATGATTGAGGAGTATATATACTACATAGGTGTACTTTACAAATCATTCATTCAATAACAAGAGAAGTGGTAAAGCAAGAGGGTCCGGAACTGACTCTAAAAAATTAATAGCAATGACGGATGTTATTTGAATGAACTCATTAGTGAAGTTGAATGACAACAACTACAACAAGTGGAGTTTTCGCATCAGGCACTATTTGCAAGACAAGAGCTATGAGAGATTGTTAGAGGTAGCGAAACGTCAGAGCCCCCAGCAGAGAATGCTAACGAACTCAAAAGGTGGAAAACAAAAACTGATAAAGTAATATTTGCACTTACTATCTCTATTGAAGATGATTTCATGTATAAGGTTAAAGAGGCCAGAACACCCAAAGAAGTTTGGAATACGTTAAAGGCTCCTTATGAGAAGAAGAACAATGCAAAGCTGCAACATTTGGAGAATAAGCTGATGTAAATCAAGCATGGCAGCATGGCAATTTACAAATATTTGTCCATGGTAAAAGTCTTGTGTAAAAAAATATCAAAGTTAGACACTAAAAATGCAATCACAGACAAACAAACAAGGATATTCATGGTATTCGATCATAATTCAACAGCCTTGTTACTGCTACACGTGGGTGGGTCAAAGAACTGACTCTTGAAGAGTTAGAAAATATTCTGATGAATCAGGAGGCACTTGACGGACAATCATCTGTGACCATTGCTAAAGAAGAGGATGTTGCTCTTCTTAACCAAAATCGAGATGCAAGAAGGTAACTATATGCTTTAAAGAAAAATGAAGTTAAAAGATTTAGAGGGCAACAAAGCCGTTCACTAAAAAATGAAATTTGGAGGAATCACCAAGAAGGGGGAGTAGGTGCACAAAAAAGTAAAGATGGCCACAATGAATAGAGAAGTTAGCAGAAAAATGTTCGCTGCTACAATGGTGGGAAGAATGGTGACTATGCTTGTGATTGTTGGCATAATAACCATGAAAGTAACATGACGACTTCTAGCAATGCTTGGAATGATGAGACATGTGATGTTCATGTCTTATGCTCATTTGAAGAGGTAACATATGTTGTTAATAAAGCAAATGAGATCAAATATGATACTAACTGAATTGTTGATTTTGGATGCTCTAATCACATGATGGAAGAATTTGAAGAAGCTCCAAAATACACAAAGTTACCTGGATGAAAATCATGTGATTATTGCTAGTAACAGCCGATTGCCTATTACCGACACAGGAAAAATGGTGATTGCTCCTTGCTTTAATTCAGAATTCATTTCATAGCTGACATCATTAGGGAACTATGTTATGTTTGGCTGTGACGATAAGCAAGTATACAAAGCATTAAAGTCGATAGATCCACCAATCATGGAAGTGTGACAACTGGAGTCTATATGTGTGATGTTGGTACAACAAGCTATGTTGACAAAATAAGAAATAATGAGACTGCTGTTTGTGGAATGCAAGACTCGGGTATGTTATATATAAAATGCTTAGAAACATGATGAATGGTTCCTCGGTGAATGGACTTTCAAAGCTACAATTTAGAGATGGAATTGTGTGTGATTGTTGTCAGTATGGAAAAGTGCACAATTATCATACAAGGAATCATAGTTCAAAGCCAATACATTGTTTGAGTTTGTTCACTCAGACGTATTTGGTCCAATCAAATAAGCATTAGTAAATGGCTTCAGATACATGATAACCTTCATTGATGATTATTTGAGATATGTTTGGGTTGATTTTATTAAAAGAAATCAGAAGCCTTTACCAAATTTATTGCATTTCGAGAAGATGCTGAAAGAGACGTAAGATAGAGGTTGTGTTGCTTTAGACTTTTTTTCAAAGTACCATTTCTCCAATTTTTAATATCATTTCTACCCTTCTTTTTTATTTAATTATCATTGTACCCTACTAAATAAAAACCGCAGTTGTGAACAGCGGTTATATTTAACAAAACCGCAGTTTCAAATCGCAGTTTTGTTTTATAAAATCATTAGTTTAGATGACACAAAAAGTTTTGTAGCAAACCGCGGTTCTTCTTGAAAAAATCTCAGTTTTAAACCGCGATTTTATTTTTCATAAAATAACCGGTTTTGAAACTACGGTTTTCTTCAAGTAGGGTAGAATGATAATTATTTAAAAAAATAGGATATAAATGATATTGAAAATTGGAGAAAGGTATTTTGAAAAAAAAATCATTGCTTTAGCACTGATAATGGAGGAGAATTCATTTCTGAACAATTCAAGGAATACTAACAACAAAATGGTATACGCCGGCAATTGACCTTTCCAAACACACAACAACTTAATGAAGTTTCAGAGAGGAAAAATCGACATCTTACAGAGATTTATCAAAGCATGCTACACACTAAAAATGCTCCATCACATTTTAGGCTAAGTATATGAAAACTGCAACTCACGTGATTTACTGATTGTCTCAAGAGAGACTAAGGTTTATTTCATCATTTCAGAATCTTTGGGATTTGAAATTCATGGTCACTCACTTTAAGTGTTTGATTGTGTTTGTTCCAGATCATCTTTAAGAAAAATTTGGCAAGAAGACCACACAATGTATCTTTGTCGGTTATGATACACAACGAAAAGGATGGAAGTATTATGATCCCATAGTTAGTCATTGTTATGTGTCAAGGATGTCGTATTTGATAAAACTTCTTTTTGGTTGTCTGTAATCAGTGATGTTACCTGACTCAAAAGAGATAGAGGATCAGGTTCAATAAAAGTTGGGGGAGACTGAAACTCAAACTCAAGAAAAAGACATTATTAAGCTCAACAATGAGGAGTTGATAAGTCAAGTCACCTAGGTCAATGAGAAATTCATGGAGAACTAGATTATATCATGATTTGCCAGGAGATGATTCGGGTGGCCAATTTAGTGAGAACAATCAAACTATTGTCCACAAACTCTGCAAGTTAGAATGAATGAAAAAGCTTAATTCAAAGTATGTAAATGTTGCCACGGTAGATGTTAATAAAGTGATGAAGCCTTCAACTTTTAAAGAAGCAGCACATACCATCGAATGGAGAAAAGATATGGAAGAATAGACGGACACACTAAACCCAAATGAGATAAGGATATTAATGCTCACTCCTAAAGATGCGTAACTCATCTCATGCAAATGGGTGTACGAATGAATACGAAACCATACGGTTCAGCTGAGAGATACAAGGCACGACTTGTAGCAAAAGGATTTTTTAAAAAATGCAGATTAGACTATGATGACATTTAGTCCAGTGGCAAAACTCCCAACAATAAGAGTTCTTATGGCACATGCGGCAAGTAAATTATGGAAGTTATGGCAAATGGATGTGAAGAATGCTTTTCTTCATAGAGAGCTATACCGAAACATCTATATGGAGCAACTTATAGGGTTCCAGAGTTGACTTCACCCAGAATATATGTGCAAGTTAGAGAAGGCATTGTGTGATTTGAAGCAAGCACTGAGAGCTTGGTATGGAAACAATACAGAATTCTTATTGAGTAATGACTACACGATGGCTCCAACTAATTTGAGCTTATTTGTGAGACCTCAGAGTAGAAAACTTTCGATTGTGCTGGTATATGTGGATAATATTATCATTACATGGGATGATGATCAAGAAATTCAAAAAATAAGAGTAAACCTTTTAATATGTTTTCAAATGGAAGAACTTAGAGAATTACATCACTTCCAATGATTTGAAGTGAATAGAACTAATAAAAGGAAATAAGGGAATGGAGAAACAAATCAAAATTTGACATTCCACAAGATCCCCAAAACTATTTTACCAAAGATTATCTAGTAACTGATGGGATAAAAGCCTTCATATTCCTGTCCTGTCTCCAAAAAAGAAGAAAGGTAGATGGGTCAGGTGGATTGCAGATCCTTTGATTGGTCTTCATATTCCTCAAGATCTTGATTTATTGGAAGGCAACAGAGTTCCTCCATGGAGATTCTTGGATTTGATCAATAATTTGAAATCATGCTACACTAAAATCGATAGATAAAGGGAGTAATTTGGTGGCGAGGAAGCTAACTGAGGAAGCGGTTGAAAGTTATATCAAATTCTTTGCCAAAGATCAGTGCCAATATTCTATGAGGAATATTATTAGGGGTGATCGAAGAGGTTTACCTCGGTGGCAATGGAATTAATCTAAAGGCTTCTTCGGATATCCTTTGATTTGCAGGATTATGCTTGTGGTGCCATTATTTTTTGTTGGCCTTTGGCTAGTCTAGTGTTTTTCCAGTGAGTGGGATGTGCTCGTCGGTCGTTGATGTTGTCCTCTTTTTGTTTTATTTTAACAAAGTTTCTTTCATAAAATGACTAATAAAGGGCTAGTCTAGATTTTAATGTGCGTCTATGCTCGACCGAGGGCAAAGATCTTGAAGATGTAATGATGTACAAGCAGATTGTGGGAAGTTTGTTATATCTTAATCTTACAAGATCTGTTATTGTATACGTAGTTGGAGAAGTTAGTCGATACGTGCAAAATTCGAAGAAGAATCATTTGTAGATTGCATGACAAATTCTAAGGTATATTAAGGGAACAATTAACTATGACATCTATTATAGGAAATGAGGTATATGTGAATTGAATGGCAATTGTGATACTGATTATGCCGGTGATCATGATACGAGACGTTCCGCAACAGGTTATGCATTTAATCTTGATTCGATTGTGGTAATTTGGTGTAGTAAGAGACAGCCAACTGTATCATTATCAAGCACAGAGGCTAAATTGACCAGCAATAATGGCGGCACAAGAACGTTTATGGGCAACACAATTTTTGCTATAGGAATTGCATCAGTCTATGAACAATGTCTTGAAGTTATATTGTGATAATCAGTCAGCAATATGGTTAGTTAAAAATCTCATGGTTTATGTAAGAATAAAACATGTGGAAGTTCATTATCATTATATACGGGAGAAGGTCTTACTCAATGATATAAAGATGGAGCATATAACTACTGGAAATCGAGTTGCTGACATTTTCATGAAAGGTCTTAATGGAGTAAAATTTGAAGAATTTCTCAAAAAACTTAGTATGATATAAATTGCATCGTTGGAAGAGAGTTGTCATAGATAGAGAGTTAAAAATAGTGAAAGGAAGATACATCATCAATTCTCATAGGATAGGTGCTTTAATTTCCCCTCCATTCCCTTTTCTTTTTCCAATGTTTTCTCTTTATCTTATTTCATACCATTTTTTTAATATCATAGAGAAGTTAGGAAATTTTGAAGTCGGAAGAGATGCTTGAGGAGTGTAAAAATACTCCGTATGTGTATTTTACAAATCATTCATTCAATAATAAGAGAAACAGCAAAACAAACTTAGTTTGTAAGTAATAATTATGTCTTATCTATTTCCTTTTGCCCTATATATTTTACATCTCTTGATGCTTGATTCACTCATTTTTAAATTTCATATCTTTGGAAGACTATTTTACATAAATAAGAGCACTCAGAACTAATACATAAATAGAACCCAAGCAGTGATAGCTGCAGTCGCACCCAGTGATGGAATCAACGCCTTTTGTCGGATATATGCCCCCCCGGAAATCACTGTATGATTCTCTTCAGAAGGGTACTCGAGAGACACAGTAGGGGCTACTGAACCTGCAAAAGAGGCATACATATGTTGTCATCAGTGCGGATGTCCTAGGAAATGTCTATTGATGAAAAAAAACGGCATCTTACAGTCATGGTCGCCCCATCCAAGCATCTGGTCGTATAAATCGTAGACCACGACTTTATTTTTCCATACTAAGTCTGCACCAATGAGAATCCAACATCAACGACATAACAACTGAGGTGATTATTTAAAACCAATGAGGCACCACCGGTGAAATTGAAGCTGACCGGTGGTAGCATGTTGATCAAGGTGCTGCGGTTACAGAACAACAACATGGAACTCACTCATGAGGTGATTATGATTCTATTTCAAGAGTGACGTCATGAGAATATGAAAAACTGACCTGGCGAGATTCTCAGCGTAGCAATTGAGGCCTGGGTATCCCTCGGCTTCTCTTATGCTAACACCTTTGGTTATCTGCGCACAGATCCAAGACGAACAACTTTCACATGAGAACAACTTTAATATATTTGAAAACTACAGATGTGTGATTTAGAGGAGAACATACGGCTTCCATGAACGGGTAATATGCCCCGGTAGCTGGATATGCCAGCGATCCCCCTGAATCAACTACAGTGCCAGTATTGTTACCTTGTGAATTCTCAAAGACCCATTTGTCTATTTTTAGCTTTTCAGCATTGACACTGATACTCTCAATTCCTATATTGTAGTGAGGCCTGAAAAGCATATAATTATTTGACAGGAAACAGACAAAGTACTAATTTCTGAATATCGTAACCACTGAACTTACTGAGGCAGCACGAGAGGAGTGCGGCTCATTTGGGGCAATTCGACGCGACCAAATACCAGGAAGCCTCCACCTTTCACTTCCCCACTTAAACAGTGAGACAATGTTCTTGGTGCCTTGCCTTGTTCAGATAATTGCATTACAATTGATACCGCACTGTGGCCTAATCCCAGATTTCCCTGCACATCTTCGTGCCCATTTCTTTCGGTGCTGCAGCTGTTTGCAAATTTTTTTTTGACGAAATTTGTAATTTAATCATTTCATTCAATTGATATTGGAAACTAGGATGAGCAATTAAGGGTTGTCACCCAAATACAAGTTGAGCAGATGAGCGTCCGGCGGTTGAATTTTCCATCAGTGTCTCAAAACGAATAATGTCAGACACAAGATGGCCCGATGAACCAGAAGTATCCGCATACATAATGTTGTATGGACAGGCTGCTTGAGCATCATTGCAATTCGCCCGACACAAAGGATGTGCACATGGCACAAGAGATCCAGTTTTTGACCTCGTAAGGTCATACTCAGACATATTTGCCTAAACAGTTGGAAATGGCTTTTAATCAAATTTAAACTAATTAATATTACTTTTGCAGGGTTATGATAAAGCACACTCCTCAATAAAATTAAACGAAATGAACGAACAAATACCGTCTTGTCCGATACGCAATCCACCCATGTCAGGTCACTCCCCGTATCTATAGTAACTTTGAATTTTTTCGGAGGAGTTCCGAGGAATATGTTCGTCGTGTAATGACTGCAATTTCAAAAATAAAACTGATTATACCTGTCATGACTTATAGGAAAGTAAAATAACAAATCTAAGATGCATAGCCATTGGTAGTTTAGACTATAGCAGTAACTTAAAATTTGTACTTGAAATCAAAGTACCCACCTTAAGCTTTTCTATATCATGTTACCGTTAGAAATCACACACATCCAAGAAAACCAAGCCCTAGCTTAATGGGCTAAGGAACTCAACAGTTTTTCTTGCCAGCGGGCGAACTAGAGTAGAAATTCGGAGTCAGAAAACAAACCTTTCAGAGTAGATCATGGAGTCGCCTTCGAGTGGAAACTGCGGCACTCCGGTCCACCTCCACTGTCCTTTCGCCGCGTTTGGGACGTCAGCGTCGGATGGAAACGCGGCGGTGAGGAGGATGAGAATGGCAGCGAGGAGGTTGTTCATGGGAGCAACGAGGAGAGGAGGATGTTTCCCGGTCAACTTCTTCGGTTGTAACTTGTATCGCTCTGCTTCTCCATTCTCGGCGTAGATCGACTTGGATGACTACGCTAGAGAAGTCCGCCGGAGCAATATGGCTTCCAATTCTTTGCAGGTTTGTTGCTTCAGCTTGGATGATTTCACCTCTCGCAGCTCCTCTTCTCTTCCCAATCTTCTTCCTCAGGAGCAATTAGTCCTACATGCAACTTCCTTCTTCAATCTCGCTTCTCTTCCCTTCTACTCCTCCAAACTCTCAATACGCGCTTTATCGCAGAACCAGTTCTGCAAACACAGGTTGTACTTGCTTTCACAATTGCTTTGTTTCAAGTTTTATAAAGGCATGCTTTACTAGTGCTTAACATCTTCTGCCGGTCAATTTAAAAGACAATTCTTAGATATCGCTTTACTTTTCAGAGCTTCCATCTTGGTAGCTTGCTTCCATGTCTGGTATATATTCCCAGCTTTATTGGCTGTGTTTTACTAGTGAGCAATAATAATAATGTGATACCAGGGGTGGGTTACGTAGGAAGTTAATCAAGGTTATCGCCGAGTGCCTAAATTACTTGGTATTTTGAGAGTGGTAAATGCTGCACTTCCACCCAAACAAGGATACTGATTTGGACCGGTAGCTAATTCCGACTAACGGAAAGCTTTCATTTCCAGAGGCAGATAGAGCTAACGGAAAAGTTTCATTTCCAAATGGTGCACAGAGACTATGCACTACCTGCTTGCTGCCTTTTATAACTATTTTCTTGAGGATGGTGGCTCGGCCTCAAATGAGGCGCTCATCTTTTCTTTAGAAGCTGTTATGTCGAAAGCAACTCAAACTTGTCCCCATCCCTTTTATTTATTTTTTTTGCAAGTCGATCTGCACCACATAAATGCATATTGCGCACAACCTTCACTGCCAAAACACTTAGACTAGAAACACAAGTACGTTGTGGTCCACACAACACATCCTAACATGATCACCAAGGTAGATTGTAACAACTGCAATTTCAAAGGTCCACCAGATTGAGCAAAGATTAATTTATGACAGCCCATAAAATCCAAACACCACATTTTATATTCTTCTTTAGAGCCTCACACCATCATCCATTTCTCACATCAGTTCAAGCTGGCTATCCATTCACTCATTCATGTGTAATTTCTGGATCCATATCTCAAAATGCCAACGGTAAATTGAGCTGGTATTGTATAAATTTCGAAATATATTTTAATGAATTTTTTGCCTATAAATTACTTATTTTTGAAGATATAACATTATTATTTTTTATTTCTTAGCTTCACTATCATGATTAATTTGCATCAACCAAAACCATGTTTTATATTAACAATCATTTTGTAAAAAAATCGCGGTTGAATTGTGATCTTATCATATTATCAATTTGTGGTTCAACATTGCATTTTGTTTGTTCAACATCGTAATTAGAAACCAATTTATGTAAATCGACATTGGTTAAAACAGAGTTTTCTAACAATCGCAGTTCAAAATCTTAGTTTTGCATGATAAAAATGCTTTTTAAGTTTTATTTTTCAGAAATTAAGCTTAAATGAAAAATAAACTAAAAATAAAATTAAAACAGAAACAAAATAATGAAAGGAAAATCTGTTTATTATACCATTGGAATTACATTAAATCTACGGAAAACTATAAGCAAAGTTCTGTACTATCCTTTATTCTATTTCAAATTCTAATGAAGTATTACTTTATTTTAGATGTCCAATAAATTATTAAATTTATAATTAAATAATTTAATTTATTTATAGAAGATAAATAGTCTGTTCAAAACACTAATCATTATGATCTAATTCATTTTTTACTTTTTCAAAAATTTTAATTATTTATTATTAAACAAATAAAAATAATTCTCTCATACATACTTGTGTTTTTTAGTAATTAATATAAATTTAGTGAATTTTTTTGTGATTCATTCATCATTGTTTTAATTTTTAATGTGTATTTGTGAAAAACTACTCTTACAAAAGATCCGAACCTACTCTCTTCTGCACCCATGAAAAGTTCCGGACTCTAGGCTAGTAGGCTAGATTAAGTGATTTGTTTTAATTTTATTTATTTAACAATAAATTTATAAAACAATATATTGGACCAACCGGATCTAACAAGTGAACAAGAAAACAAAAGCCATGATCGGTTCAATTTTGATAACTATTATTTCAAGTGTTTTCTGCCTTAATTGGTAGCTTCCCTATATTAAATTTTTCTTGTTTTCATGATTTTGGTGTGCTGTTTGTATTAATAATTTGTTGATTTGGGACTTGAAGTCACTGTGTAGTGTGATTTGTAGCTGATCCTTAGGCTGTGTTTAGTTTAGGGAAAGAAAATTTTGATGAAAAGTGAAATCTATTATGGATTCCATCTTATTTTTCTTTGTTTGGTTTAAAATGAAAAATTAGATGGAAAGTTTCAAAACTCCTTTTAATTTATCTTAACTTTCCTTCTAATGGATTATGGCATGTATTTCCTCATCCCACTTTTCCATAAAAGTGAATGGGGAACTATGTGATTTTTTTAAAAGTAAGAGTGGACTTAGGCAGGGGGATCCTATATCTCCCTATCTTTTTGTACTTATAATGGAATTTTTGAATAGGAGTTTAAAAAAAATGATCAAAACACATGATTTCTCATTCCATCCAAAATGTGCAAAATTGAGGATTACATATTTGTGCCATGCAGATGACCTAATAATCTTTTCAAAAGCAAATGAAAAGCCACTGTTATGCATTAAGGAAGTGCTTGAAAATTTTGAAAATTCCACTGGTTTACAAGCAAATTTGAAAAAAAACTCAAATTTTTATTGCAGGATCCCCACCTGGTATAAAGCTGAACTAATTAAATTGATGGGATTTGTAGAAGGGGAATTGCCTATTAGATATTTGGGAGTGCCATTGGCATCGAAAAAGCTAAACGTGAGGGATTTTGAGACTGTGATTGTCTTAGTTTTGGCCAGTATCAAATCTTGGACCAATAGATTTCTTTCTTATGCTGGAAGACTAGTGTTAGTCAAGGCTATATTAGCTTCTCTATCAAACTATTAGTCCAGAATTTTCATATTCCCAAAGGCAGTTATAAAGATAACAGAGGGACACTGCAGGTCCTTCCTTTGTGCAGGGGTTGAGAAGTCCAAAAAATCTCCCCTCTCATGGGACAAATGTTGCTGCCCAAAAAATAAAGGGGGATTTGACATCAGAAAATTTTGTATTGCAAATGTTGCTATGTTGGTGTCACAGGTCTGGGATATATTCCTTAAAAAAGAATCCTTATCGGTTATGTGGCTTCACAACTACTACATCAAAGAGGAAAAAATCTACATCATGCAAATCAAGCCTCATATACCATGGACCATTAAAAAGATTTTCACATGTGCACAAGATTGCAAAGGTATGGTCTCTGTTTCTCAGAATCAGCTAGCTTGGAATGCACCAGGTCAGCCCTTCTCATCTGCTGCTGCCTATAAATTTTTATCTGGTGAGATTGAAATATAAGATTTTGTGTATAATAACTTCTGCTGAAATAATAAGGCTAAACCAAAACATAATTTCTTGATTTGGTTAGCCTGTAATGGTAGAATTAACACCTGGGACAGACTTGTGAGATTTGGTGTAATTGTGGATAGAACATGTCCAATGTGTAAGATAACTGATGAAACCTTGAAGCATTTGTTTTTTGAGTGTCCTGTTGCGAAGGAGATACTACAGAGCCTCCTAAGCAAATTTGACATTCTAAATCCATGTGCTTCTATTGGCGAGGCAATTGACAGTATTAAATTGGCTTTTACAGGTTTAAGGTTGCTGTCAGCATGTGTATCTACACTATATGGAAGGAAAGGAACGCAAGAGTGTTTAGAGGAGAAGAAAGAAATTTACACAAGTTGAAAAAAGAGACTATGCAGGAATTAAATCTTATCTTGGCAAAGATTGAGAAGCTCAAAATGTCATCCAAGAACATATATCGGGCAAATAAACTGGGTATTGATCTAGCTTTTGTTAGAAAGAAGACAATGAAGAGGGACGACAACTGATGTTCGAGTAATTGTGTGTTGCCTGCCCAAATGTTTAGCTATACACATGTTTAGCTCAAAAACATCAATCCGATATAAAACTTCAATCTCTCGACCTCCATGGATGATTCTACTCTCTCGAATCCTACTCAAAGAGTCGTTTGTAGGGTTGTACTTCATGCCTTTGCTCGCTTATTATTTATAGCAAGCAAGTATACGTTTGTAAGGAAGAAAATGCAAATATTTTCCGTACACAAAAAATACAACTAATACACTCATTCTATATGAATATTTTATATTTGACCCCTCCTAGTAGTTTTTCTGAATCTGCCCCTGGCTCGAAGAAATACGGTGGAAGAGAACGACGTCGTAATATAATAGTAAATAAAGTAATATACAATATTCAAAACAGTGTCATTTTTAAGTATCCAAATATAACATTTCAAGCTAATTTCTATAACAAAGGTTGAGGTTCTTATATACGATATCAACTCATAACATAATATTTTTCCGACTTTCCAATTAATGTCGTTAATTTTTGAGTTGATGATCATGCATATTTCTCATTTTTTTATTTTTCATTTAGGCTATGTTTGGTTTAAGAAAATTTTAGTGAAAATAAGAAGGAAAATTTGTAAAAAAAAATGAGAATGAAAGTTTGTAGAAAAATTAGATTGAAAATATGAAAGGAAAATTTGTTTAAAATAAAGAATGTTTTAGTTTTTTCTCAACATTTTTCACCTCTAACCAAACAAAGAAAAATATGATGAACTCCATGGTGAAATCGACTTTCCCCAAAATTTTCTTTCCACCAAATGTTTCTTAAACCAAACACAGCCTTATAGTATATTACATCTTTAATATATATTTATATTAAAATTTGATAATAATGTAAGGTTCATGCTGCCGTGGATCGGTTTACAAATTCTGTAAATTTAAAAGTTGCTTACATTTTGTATTAAATAAAATTTTAAATAATACGAGTTACAAATTAGGACTCTTGATTTATCTTAAATGAGATGCCTATTTGTATATGAGGACTTGTATGTTCTTTGTTGAGTTATTATTGGTTGAATATTAATTAATATATTATACTGTATATACTGTTCATACTTTAAAATAGATTTCAATTTCTTTCTGTTCCACCAAGCTTCCTCGAAAGCCAAAAGAAAAATTGGTTATTCCATTAAAAGGGAAAAAAAAAATCTAAAACACGTTTTGAATTACCAAAACCTGAAAAAACTCTAACTTCTCTCTAACATACATTGCGGTGGAGGAGGAGGGTGGGGGCAGGCCCTCCTCCTCGCACGAGCTACTGCCCTAACCCCTGGTCTTCGGCCCCCAATCTCAGGCTCCCGACCGCCACATTCAGGCCCCTCCTGCCTCGTAGCCAGTTAAAGGTTCGCCCCGCTGCCTAGCTCGCCCAGCCGCCTCATCCCTCGGAGGCCTGAATCCCCATCCACTGGGTGTTCCGGCTCCGCCCGCCTGGTGCAGTGGCCCCTTCCTGGTTCGGCGCATCCCGGCCCTCCCTCAGAGTGTCTCACGGCGCCCAAACCTTTGCAGGACTCGCTGGCCAACCCTCCCGTCGCTGGCGCTCGCTCGTGGCCGTCAGCTGATGGGCCGCCCCTCCCCGTCCTCCCTGGCGCCGCATCAGCGAAGATCTGCGGGCCGGGATTCTTTGATCTTGAGCCGCGGCTTCCCCTAGCCGCCTCTGATCTTGGCTCCTCCCGGCAATGGTGCTCCTCGGTGGCCGCGTGGCATCGGCGGTCCAACTACGCACCTTGATCCTTGCTCCGCCTCGGTCCCCGTTCCCCCTGCCGCACTCATCGCGACGCAGACTCGAATCGTCGCTTCAGGATAGATTTGGCGGGTTGGGATGCCATCAGCTCGTTCCTCTTGCTACTCATGACAGCCCAGACCTCCCAGCTCGACTCCAGTTCAAACTAATTGCCTCAACGGCGGCGTATATGGTTAGGTTATCGTTTGAATGGGTTGTCTCTTGCAGGTTGTGTTTGGTCATCACCGGATCCAGAGCAATTGGTCACTCAGCGGCGCAATTGCAGAAACCCGCAAGCGTCACCACCAGCTTCTCCGTCTTCCGGCGCAACAGTGCTCCGAGCTCCCCTCGATCGGCGCTCCGCAACGCCTGCAAGGAGGCCCTCTGAGTTGCTGCCTTGGTGCACGAGTCATGCTGCAAAAGTGTCGGAGTAGCTTGCTTTTCCACCTCGAACCCTGCTCCTCCCTCGGTCCTGTCGCGCACGCTGAGTCTCGCATGCATGTCCTGTGAATTATGCTATATCCTTGTAGGTTCCCTACAAGTCACCTATATGGCTTCTCGAGCCAAACCTTTAGGCCTCGTGCCACCTCCTTTAGGCTCTCAGGTCACCCCTTATAGGCTTTCGAGCTAAACCCCTAGGCCTCGTGCCACCCATTGTGGGCTTTCGAGCCATCTCTTTGTAGGCTCTCGAGCCACAACCTAGGCCTCGCGCCACCCCTTGTAGGCTCTTCG
>NQLW01000037.1:19212-29442 GCA_002312845.1 Kalanchoe fedtschenkoi | reverse complement strand
CGCCATGCCTCCTCATCGTCACGCGTTGCGAGACAAATCGGTGGTGCCAGTTTGATGTTTAGCACATACAACCGGTTTGTCGAGCGCATCACCTTTGCCAATAACCGGCCGCCGGGCTCTCGAATCCGCATGACACCAGTGTCGATGTCGATCTTGTACCCGACTTCATCGAGCTGCCCAACGCTCACGATGTTTGTCGTCAATCGAGGGATGAAGTATACCCCAGAAAATGATCGAATCTCACTGGTTTTGCACACGAATGCGACTGTCCCACACCCCTTGATCTGTGCCATAGAGTCATCGCCGAATCGCACTGACCCCAGCACCTCCTCGTTCAGATCCGTGAACGCTGCCCGACACCCAGACATGTGGTTGGTGGCCCCTGTGTCTAGGACCCATGTCTTGGTGTCGCGGTTGTCTTCTTCTCCGAGGTGGGCGAACACCTTCTCCTCCCTCAGCTGGATCTGGGTGTCTGTCGCCATCGTTAGAGGGGACGATGGCAGTGGTTGCGCGGTCTTTGACGAAGTGGGGGGGGCCGTTACGAGTAACAGTGAGGCCTCCTCTTCTTTTTGCGTGACATGTGCCTGCTCCTTCTTGGGCTTTGAGCGGCAATCACGGGCCCAGTGGCCCATCTTTCCGCAATTCCTGCATTCATCACCAGTGGGCTTACCAGCTTGCTTCTGCGGCCCACTTGATGATGCGCCTCCGCGGCCACGCCCGCGACCGCGTTTGCCTCCACGGCGCGCTGATCCGTTGCTAGAGCCAGCACTGGAGTGGTTATCCGACTCGTGTTTTTTTCGACGCGCGTCCCACTCTTCTTCCGTGAGGTACAGCCTTCCGTCGTGTTGCGACGACATTGGTGGTTCCTCGAACGTGTCCTCAGCTGCCTTCAACCGCCCCGTCAGATCCGAGACGGTGAGTGTTGACACATCGAGCAACGTTTGGATCGCGAGAACGATCTGCCTGAACCGCGATGGGACGCTGCGGATGATCTTCTGCACGACCCTGGTCTCCTCCACCACCTCACCTAGCGTGGCGAGGGTTGTCACCATGCCTTGAAGGCGCAACACATAGTCTTCGATGGTCTCACCATCATTGAACGTCGCCAAGTCGAACTTCCGCCGAAGCTGCACCGCGGCAGACTTCTTCACACGTTCATCTCCTACCCGCATCTCCGAGATGGTTTTCCACGCCTCCTTCGCCGTCTCCTTGTCGGCGATCGCGGACACCATCTCTGGTGGCACTGCGCTACAAAGGGCGTCAAGTGCCATCATCTCCTCTTGTTGATCGACACCGCCGACCTCAACAACCTTCCAAAGTGCCCTCGCCTTCAACTTCACCTTCATCAGCAATGCCCAATCAGAGTAATTGGTCTTGGTGAGGACGGGGTAGCTGCTCCCGCCGCCCACCTCACGGATCACTCGCTGGATTACGACGCTGTCCATGGAGGTACTGTTGATAGACTTCTTTGTGTCACCCATCTAGTCCTAGTTCGAAACTAGCTCTGATGCCACTTGTTAGAAACTCACCGGAGAGACGACGCTAACAACGTCGCCGGTAGAATTCCAGCCAAAAACCACAAAGATAAAACTCAATGGAAGAGAGAGACACACAAGAGATGATGTGTTGTGAAGAGATGATTTGTTGTGAAGAGGTTGTTTTTTCCTTCATCTATTCCTCTTCTTAAATAGGCATTGACATGTACCTAACTTGTGCTTAACCAATTCCTAACTTGCCAAAACATATTATACCTAATCTTGGCCTAGCTTGTACACAAAGGACTTGGCCTAACTTGCACACAAGGATTACCTTCAACACGCTCCAGTACCTTAGGGAGCAAGAAACTAACTTGCTCATGGAGAAAATCAAAGGGTTTAATACTAGTCCATTTGACCTAAGTCACTTGTTTGAATACCTAACCAAAGACATTGTTTACATCGCTACCCTTGGTAAAAGATTTAGCGAGGGACAAAGCACCGAAGATAAGCTCACTAGGCTTTTCGTTGAGTTCAATGCCTTGTTGGGTCTGTTTAACGTTGGGGATTACATCCCGTGGCTCTCTTGGATCAATCATTTCAATGGCCTGAATGAGAGAATAGAGAACAACCATCGAGAAATCAATGAGCTACTTGAAGAGGTGATCGATGATCAGCTCGCTCGTCGAACCAGCAATAACGAGGCCAAGGAGAAGGTTTTGTTGGATGCTTTACTCGATGCTCAAAACGGCGACTCTGTGACAAGAGATAGCGCCAAGGCTGTTATCCTGGTAAGCGTAAAATTAGATCGATTAATCTTCAGCAAACTCATCACTAAACACATGTTTTGTTGAGCAAATTAAATTAAGGATTAAGTCTCATACTTATCCGTCAATTAATTTGAGTGTAAATCTAATCTAATTATATGACAACTGCAGGACGTGTTTGCTGGAGGAATCGACACGGTTTTTGTGGTTCTCGAATGGGCGATGACGGAATTGATTAGAAACCCAGAGATACTGAAAAAGACTCAACAGCAAATCAGGGAGATTGTAGGAGGACAAAACCAGATCACTAAACACGATATCTCCAAAATGACTTATCTAAAGGCCGTGATCAAGGAGTCTATGCGCATGCACCCTCCATTCCCTCTCATCCCACGCGTCTCGAACCAGGAAGTTGAGCTCCATGGATACACCATCCCCAACAAAACTCGACTCCTCATAAACATCTACGCAGTCGGAAGGGACCCCGAATGCTGGGAGGAACCGGACACATTCAAACCGGAGAGATTCATGAATGATGGAGCTTTGATCGAGTACAATTCTAATGACTACTCATGGATGGCGTTCGGGGCTGGGAGGAGAGGCTGCCCCGGGGGCTTGTTCGGCATGACACTTATCGAATTCGTCATCGCGAGCCTCTTGCAAAACTTCGATTGGTCGTTGCCTGATGGAAAAACGGAGAAGGATGTCGACATGGATGAGTTTGTGGCTTTGGCTTTGCACAAGTTACAACCTCTTATGGCCGTCGCTACTCCAAACCCTAGCTCGTATCTAGCTTGATGCATCATCTATCATTTTGGGCCGGAAATTTAAGCTTGGTTGTTAAGTTACTGCATGTTTTAATTCTGCAATGTAAAATTCAGTTCTATGCAATAAAAGGCCCTACCAGCATTATTATTATCAAGCACCAATTATTATCAATGAAACCAAAAATATGCCGAGCAAACGCAACAAAGACAATGAACGTATTTATTTCTAGAACCAGCCACTGCGCTGCATGTTGCAACAAAACCCTAGCTACAAGAAGAAATAGACAATTCAGGCGGTCCAGCTGAAGTACAATTAAAGTAGTTTTGTATGAAGGGTTTTTTAAACACAAAAATGAAATCTTACTACCTTCAAAATCAACATGTTGACATGGATGACCAACTTCTATCATGTGAGGTAAGCAGTAGAACAGAAGTTTTTTTTTTGTTTTTTGTTGCTGTTGTGGCTGCTCAATCCTTTTGGTTTGACTTAGTTGCTATGACAGGCGACATGGCACAAAGTCAGTTGCTGGCTCAAACAGTCTTCTCTTGCCTTTATCTTCTGAGGCCTCACTAACTTCATCCCATGCTTTGTTGCATTCCTACTGTAGAGTCATCCGCGCATCTTGCAAAGCGGCTATTTCTATTGTATCAAAAGCAAGAACTCATGAAGTAAAGTACTTTTTTCAACACTTGGACTCTGAGGGTCTTAGAGCTTGAGACGAAAGTATTTGTGTGGTTTTATTCAATGAATTATGTGGTTCAATATTTTTTTTCCGAAACTGTATTCATTTATGTTTCCTATTTAGGAATAGGATTATTTTACATTGTCACATGGCCTGCCATTGCATGGAGATGGTGATGATAAGTGTTTATCGATTCTAAATGCAGCGGAAGAAACAGTCAGTCGGCAGTTGCGTGCTTGTAAATCCCATTCACTCAAAAACAGGGTACCAGAAGGTACGAAATATACCCTTGAACTTTATTGCATGCGTAGACTTGACTATTCAGTTCTTATTGGTTGGTTGCTCTCTCTAACTTTTAGCAAAATAAAACAAGCAAAGTTGCTTCGAATAATGTATTGGGTGTTCCATTGCCACAGATATAGAGCCTCTGCAAACAATTCCAGAACTTGAAGAAGGATACTGCAAAGCGGTCTTATGCCGCTTACGTTTCCGTAAGGTTTACCCTACAATTTCTGTCTTCATTGCTTGTGATTTAGGCTTAAATAGCTACCTCTTTTGTCACACTTAAGCAGACCCACTTTCGGAAAGAATTTATTGTAATTATTAGGGGACAAGAAAAATGAAGGTTATATTATGCAGGATTAACATATTTTATATAGCAAGCTCTTTTTATTTGACCTATACGCTAATTAAATGCAGGATATCTTAATTAAATTCTTTTGTTCGGATAAAGTTACGTAGTTAAATAAAAAATCCGCTAACTCATTTAAGTTTGGTAGTGACTTTTAGTCTGTTGTCGAACATTAGTGACCTGTAGCAGTGCACATGTATTTCTTGTAGTATCATTTACTTGCTTTTTAAGAGAGTGATTTACTATGTTCGGATGCTGCTGTTGAATCTAATATTTATGATAAAGTTTTATGGTTATGAGTCAGTATTGAAGTGTACTTCTGGGGAATTTCTAACTCATCTCTGTTTCTGATCAGTATTTTTACAACTATGAGGCGACCTCAAGGGAGAGGGTTGGAGCTTGCAAGAAAACACATCGCATCATGCTTGTCGGAACTTGAATTAATGCAGAAATCGGCTGCTTTTCTGACATGCAAGGAAAATGGAATTACGAAAGAGAGTATAGAGACCAAAACAACCGCATCTGGTCATCAGCCAATTGGTTTCGATGCTACCTTAAATAGCAGAATATGTTCTCTCCTACCCCACCTCGTGCCATTAAAACTCTTAGTTGGGTGAAGGTTAGACTTTATGTTATGGCTCATATTTCTATCTGATGTCTGTTTTTGTAGTTTCATTATGGGTTAGACCACGCCATTGGTGCGGTGGTAAAGAGAGTGAAGGGATGAATCCTGATAATTCCCACGACCAGAGTTCGAATCCCTTGGTGTCGGGTGTTTACGTTATGATTTACATTTAATAATTTTTTATTTTTTTTTTAAATTATGGGTTAGACCAAGACCTCCAAGGTTTTGGCGGAGTTGGGTGTCAATGAAAATGAATTGTTATCTGATTACACATACGTCATAAGGTCTCAAATTCAACTGTCTTATCTTTGATGAATGATTTATCTTTCTCGACAGGCTATTCAATATTTTAAGAAGCTTCTTGATGATCTCGATACTGTATGCTCAAACACGTTGGACCAGTTACTGGACGAAGTCCTGCGCTTTGTTGTGCAGTTTCAGAAGGCTCAACCTGTTTTGGTTGCAAGGTCTCATCTCCAGGTTTTTTGTTGACTTGTGTTACTAGCTTGTGTGAGACTGTGAGGGCATCATCTGTATGTTTGAGCCCTTGTATTTGTCAACAGGTACTGCTTGTTGAAGATGGGAAGCTCTATGGACGGGATTCTATGTTTGCATCGATAAGTAGAGCTGCAGAGTTACCACAAACACCACTGAACCTTGAGATCCAAACGGATGAATGCATTTCACAATTGGGTCAGGTAAGCTATGAAGATTGTCACTATCCTTTTTTCTTTCTTAAATGAATCTATTTTCATGTCATAGTTGCTTCTATGTGTCTCTTATAGCTTGCTCAGCAATTGCTGCGCTATTTTCCATCATTTCATTTGGACATAAAAGCAAATACTGATTCATGTGGTGGGATGCAGTAAGTCATTAATTAACTTGCTGAAAACCCTTTGCACGAATGCGGCATGGCAAAGACGCAAGCTTGGGAAAATATTACAAGATTGGCGTGTTATTCACATGCAGGTTTGGCTTGATGATCATGAAGTTCTCCTGGTTCTTCTTGAAATAAAAAGTTATACCCAACAATAACTAAGAACCTAACATTTCAAGTGATGCCTTTGTTCTAGTTAGTTTCTTTAAAATGAGGCTCTGTTTGGGTTGCATGGCAGCTTGAAATGGCTTTTCAAAACGATATTGGAAACACAGCTAGCGTTATGACTGACAAGGTTAGTCTTTAGTGTATATTTTAAGGTACTCAAATATTGTTTTGTTTTATAAACTGCTTTATTTTTCACATTATTTTATTTTTTATTTTTTCATTGATGTGGTGAGGGGGTAAGGTGTTGTGGAACCTTTACTGTTAAGTTAATACGCTGAGTATGATTGTAGATTTGTTGGATCCACACTCAAAATCAATTGGCAATGAGTGCGGGAGCCCAACTATATATTAGGATCAATTTAGAGCTTCCACTGGGCAATATGGAATAATACCACTTAATATGCTCAACAAACATCTTTTTTTTCACAGTCTGTTTGTTTTTGATGGTCTTAGTGAATCCCTATTGGATTAACATCTGTGTGTTTTTGCAGAACTTGTGCAAGAAAGTAGCTGATCACACCCTTATGTGGGTTGAGGGGCCGACTTATTGGATTGCCTTCCATTTTTTAATGTTGGGTTTCGAATTGGAGCTGTATTCCCCTGCTGAGTATTGTATGGTTTACTGGTACATGTATGTTGTATTGATAAAACAAGCATAGAAAAGCACACTTTTGCGAACGTCTGTTACCGATGACAGTGGTAAGTATGATATCTTTTATCGGTATATTATACTAGTCACGAGGCATGTATAGTACTTTTCTTTAGATGTCCCGTATCTTAGTTTTGTTTGATGCAACAGCTAAACGAAAAGGGAATCATTGAAGGATATTGTCAAAGACCATCTCATCCATCCTGCTGTATTGCTCCTTCAATGCAAAATATATATCGCCGCAATGGTAACTGATATTTTTAATTGCATGCATGACACATGGATCCGGCTCGCTCGCAATGTAAGCTTGTTGGAACTTATGCCGGCTGAAAATTTCTTATCATTTGGTAGTTTGAAGTTGCGTTGGCTTTTTTGACACGGTGACCTTCATGTGCTCAGTCAACCTGAATGAGATCTTTTCTAGCCCAGCCTGCATACTGCTTCAGTGATTCTCTCACAATAAGGCTACATAAGCTCCGCCAAGAAGGTAATCTGATTCAAATCCTATTTTTGTTAGTCAGATGATTGCTGCTTTGAGAACCGTACACAAGAATCTCCAGATTCAAGGCCCTTTCAAGTTTCAACACAGAGCAGGAGGTAGCATTTTTTGTAGTCATATATAACAGCTGCATGTCTTTACTGTACAAAAAGAACTCCTACTGTGTACTTGCCCTTTACAGAGATTCGTTCAACACTTTGATCTCCTGCAAAAGGCATCCATTCCCGATCACATTTCCTATGTCTCATTCAAGGAATGTGCCGCCGACGCCCACATATCTGTAAGTCATACATTCCTTTAGTTTAGCATGCCTCTTCATTTTTTCTGCGCCATTATTCACGAGTTTTCGCTCACTTCTCCAGACACTAGCCATGTACAACTACTTCAAAGACGCCCAAAAGCTGGCAAAGCAGCTGAAGGGCTACTACTTCTCCAAGGATTCAGAAAGAATGTCCGAACTCCGGATACTAGAGCAGGTTGCGGAACACAATAGCGTAGCCTTGAACCTCATATCCAGGATAGGAAACCTAGACTCACCACTCAAGGTTTCTCTAGAGTTCAACCATCATCCCAACTGTTGTTGTCAAGCGCTCGTAGCTGGTTTACACGGCACATCATTGAATTTCATTTTCAGTCACACTGTAAGTTGATTATTTAATGTTGTGTGACATTTGTACCATCAGAAATTACAAATACCCACATTTTTGTTTTTGTTTTGAGAATCTTATTTCTTTAAAACCGACTTAGATTCCGGGAAAGGTTACACGCGATGGCTCATCTCACACCCTCCAGTTGGATTCGAGCCAGTCAAGCGACATCATCCATATTCGAATCCGTAGTCACGTGCTACCAATAGCTTGTGTTCCCAGTACGATGGTAAAGGACGGATTCGGGGCGGTTAGTGGTATTATCATATTCTATCCATCTCGAGATATATCGAAATTATACCTTACCATCCCCATTCTCGTCGGAGAAGAGTTTCAGCTCGCTTTATTTTTCTTTATAACAAACTTTGAAAGTACCTATATTAAATTTTATATCTTTGAAAAGACAATAATACTAATTAATATCTTATTACAACATGTTGTTATTAATAATTTGCTCGTCCTGATTAGCCAACGAGTTACTAGTGCATAACAAGCTTCTTATACCCAATTTGATGAAGAAATCCTTGTTGAGGGTCGCCACAAATCTTACTTAAAACCAGGAGTAGTTCGATATTAGTAACAAGTGACACGTACTACATCTTTATATATACCTGATCCATTTGTTGCATCTTATTTAACACCAAAGAGAAAAGATTCATTAATAAGAATAAATGTACTATTCATTTACATATACCTGACACGTACTACACCAGGATTGTCTTACGCACCTTTTACTTTTTTCCTTTTTAAGCAAGATTTCACATGAGCATGTAGATGTGACGATTCATTCATCGAATCTACTCCATGAAGTCATTTACAATGTACACATCTTGCTTTCTGCAAATCGTATTGTCTATGGTTTGGATAAGAGAAACAAAGACTGATGACATAAAAGTCACACTTGATGATTCGCCGCTTCAGTCAAACCTTCACTCGATGATAAAAAAAGGGAAAAAAACCCAAAAGGGGCCCTAAACTATCACCGTTTACCCAATTGCAGTCAGAACTACCACGATTTTCAAAACATGTGCGATGAAAAAACAAATTGACTGATTTTTTAAAATAAAATTCACAATTACATTCCAACACTAATATTATTATAAGACTTATATTTGTGTGTGAAACTTACGTCGTTTGGTTATCAAAAAACGTTATTTTCTTTATGTGAGTAAAATGATATAATTTATTTTGATAACCAAATTACGTAATTTTCGGACACAAATCTAAGTATTACAATAATATTAGTTTAGGAATGTAATGGTAAATTTTATTTTAAAAACTCAGTCAAATTTTTTTTTCATCGCACCCTTTTTGAAAATCGTGTTAGTTCTGACCGCAATTAGGTAAGTGGTGATAGTTCAGGGCCCCTTTTGAGTTTTATCCCTAAAAAAATTGTTATTTTATCGCTTCAGCAGGTTACAAAATTAAATAAAACTCATTGTGTAGCTTCAGACATGAATGTTTTGATGTTGTATATGATTTCACTGAGATAATTCGATTCATCCTATGACAGAATCAAAGAAAACATGTTGCACGGCTTGATACGAGGATTTTTTGATTACTATCTAAAATTTTTTTTGTCTTAGACAACAAAGCTAGCAAATGTAAATGATGGAAAGTAATGCTACTAGCAAAATATAATGAGCACAATCGAATAAAGTTAACTCAGTGAATCATTATACTATATTGTGATTACAAATTGAGCATTTTATTTAAATTTTTTCAATAATTATTAGAGAAATATGTATTATTGAATTAAATATATTACATAATTTAAATAGTTATATAAATATTATGGGCGGTCGGATCGATTTATGAGTGGTTAACTAAAGTCGGGTCGGGTCGGAACGGATATGGCAAATATCATACCCTTAAACTACCCGTCCAATTTTTTTCGGTTCAGCTACGGTTTTAACCACGGATGGGGTCAACTCGGTTATTATCCATGTTAACCGGGACGGGGACAGTTCGATTACTGTTCGCTTCAGTTGAATTGTCATCTATAGTTGCCAATGTACATTATACAGGTTGTCATGCACTGCAAATATTTACTCATAAGTTTCTCTCATTTCCCTTTCTCGCTACCCAAATCATTGAGTATATGAAGTTCAGAAAATTAAATTGGATGGAAAGCTGACAATTTTAAATTAAAACAAAAAATAATTTAGTTTTTTTAATAATTTTCACTTTAAATCAGATAAAAAAATGAAATAAAGTTAATGAGAATTTTTTCTATTTTGTTCTTGTCCTCATTTTTTTTATAACATTATATATATATATATCTATATATAGGGGGCGGATCAGGTGAAAACCCTCTTGAATATGTAAACTGTGGACAATTCATATTCGTTGATCTCATTTCATCTAACGGACATGATTTTTTAATTAATATTTTGAAAATACTATAAATCTTGTATTACATGGGTTGTTAGATTTGTGCCT
>NQLW01000369.1:33636-50356 GCA_002312845.1 Kalanchoe fedtschenkoi | reverse complement strand
ACTACATATCTTTAAGTGCACATTTGATAGACTGTATAGTATAAGAATATATTGTTAGTACCCGTATAAATAATATCACCTATTGATGTAGTATTTTTAATACAATTGTGAAAGGTAAATTTAATCATATGTATGATTAATACTCATTCTTATTTTGAACCACACACATTACAATGATATTAATAATACTATCTCTTTCCTAATACGTACTACCAAACGTGCACTAAAATATCCACATTATGTTCAATGGAACGAGCTATAATCAGGATAAAGCCTAACATGCTCCTCCATAATCAAATTGTGGCTCAAGATCGTGAACGCCAAGCATGTATCATAAAGTTGTCATCTTCACCACTGGCAATGCCTTGTAGAGACGTATACTCTTTGTTCCTCTGAGCATACAAATTCCATAGCAATCTGCCCTCCTTTGGTACACTCAATGAAATCTTGTATTAATATTCTTCTTGTGTCCGTGGAAGACATGATTTTTCATCAAGGCAATGGCTGATTTGTTATCAATAAGCCGCTTTACCGTATTTGCTCTTCTCTTGTCAACTCCCCCAACAAGCTCCTAAGCCAACATGGACTAGCTTCAGATTGCGGTTCGCACTGTTGAATAGTGTTGACTTCTTTTTTTTATCATTTGAATTCTGTCAACATGGACAGATTTTAGTATTTTAACCACAGTCTATGCACAGATCATACCTTATGAATACAGGTCTTTTTGGCTGCTCGTTTGTATTCTCTTGTTGTCTTGGCAGATCCCCGTAGGTCATGTATGTCAATCACATTGATATCTCTATTTTGTCTGGCTGCCCTCTTCATTATACATCTATGATGAAACATCTCTCACTCAGTAGGTAGATCACCAAAATGTTCTCTCAGTTTAAATAAGAAGTAAGATTAGAAAATAAATCAACGGTTTGCAAAAATTTTACTTCTTAAAAAATTCACAAAAGTCAGGCTTCGTAATATTCAAGAAACGGCATGATTTTTTTGATAAACCACGCGCTCGGTATGTCAACCCGCGAGCGCGTGAAACACTTAATTAGCTCCTAAATAGAGAGACCACGCGTTCGGTATACCTACCCTGCGTGCAGTGCTTATCTGACCCCTAAAATAAAGAATTAAAAACTATGCAAAATTGATGAATTACTAACACTACAGAGTTACCTAAATCCCCGACAACAACGTTAATTTGATAAGATCGTTGTTGGGCTATTTTATACAAGTAAATTTATATCTCCTGATTCACTAGCTAGCAGCAAGTTCAGGGTTGATTGACAAATACTAAGTTTCTGTCACGTTAGTAACTAGACAGTTAATAAATAAAAGACACAAAGTTTATGAGGTTGTAGATGAAAAGGTGAAATAATGGGTTACTTTAATCAGCACATGAAATAAAAATATTAATAGATAAATATGTAGTTCGGGTGACTTGATTTATGAGATTCTTGTCCATTTAATCTAATGATTAAACTCTAATAGTGAATTAAACTCAGCAAAATATACATCACTTATCAACCATTCCAATGTTACTTAGTGGCAATGTGACAGAGTGTAAACAAGTGATCCTACTTTATATTCGTCATACTCGTTAGCCAATAATATGATTCTTATAATTCTAACATGCATTAATTAGGTTGTCAACCTAGCAACAGACATATGCAGTTGAACTATTATGACAGGAAATTCAATATAGATATGTAGGCCCTAGCCAATCTATAGTATGTTCACATAAATATATACAAGCATCGGTTTATTTACCAATCAACAAATTGGTATTGGCCATAACCTTCTAATTAGATAACCTATAGAATAATTGCAAGGTAGTGTAGGTTATCAGGCTATGCTATTGAAAAAATTTCTTAAGGATATCTCAGTAAACATAGCATCACATCCGCTACTACAGATTTTAATTTTTACAACGCTTTGATATTTTATCACGCTTATTATTACGATCACGGTAAATAATCAGAGAAAGCATGGTAATAGGTCCGAAACGAATTGGCACATAACTTATTTCCACGCTTTTGGCAAGAAAACATGGTAATAGGTTAAGGTCAAAATGATCTCCGTTTTGACCGTTACTTATTATCCCGCTTTTGCCAAGAAAAGCGTGGTAAAAGATTTAATAAATATTTTTTAAATATGCTATTTCATTATTTACAATTTTTATCAACACAAATGACTTTTAAATTAAATATTTTTTTTTTTTGCAAAAGGGGTGCTTTGATTGATAAAGAATGTACAGAAAAGATAAAGAATCAAGTCCAAACTATAAGAATAATTACAAGAGAGATAAAATAATGATGTTGTTATAACATAAATCATAAACCCTAAAGGTTAGATCCTACACACTAACATTTGAACAATAACATGCATGATATCTAGTCTTGATGCCCTATACATAATATTATCAATCTTATTAACTGACAAATCAAACTTTCATTTAATTATTGGTACTATACATAATATAATTAATCTTATTAACTTACAAATTAAATAAAATCACGTACTTATTTTTAAGTAAATAAAATAAAAAAATATCATTAAAGTATGCAAAACTAAATAAAATTTATTTACATATTATCACGCTTATAAGTAATAAACGTGGTAATAGAATTACTTATCACCACGCTTCTTACTTAAAAGCGTGATGATAAGTCATTCTATTATCACACTTTGTAGATCAAGTTTAAAAAATTAGTCGAAGTTTACTACAAGTAAAAATATATGGACCTTTAAAACCTTACCCAAAACCCCTTAAACTTCTAACCCTTAATTCTTGAAATTGAAATTTATTCAAAGTTTAATATTACTTATTAACTATTACCACTTAAATTCAAAACCCCTTAAACTTGTAATCCTTAATTCTTAAAATTGAAATTTATTTGACATAATTTTTTACCATGCTTTTGAGTAAAAACCGTGGTAATACCTTATTTCTGTAATAGCTTATTTCTCTTTAATAGAAATAACCTATTACCATGCTTTTAACTCAAAAACGTGGTAATAGCTTATTTCACTTATTACCACACTTCTAATTGAAAATCATGGTAATAGGTTGTTGAAATTAGCGATCCAGATCAGATAAGTGACTTGATCAACGGCTCTTATTTTAATCTAACTATAAGTATATTTTTCACCCAGCCTCTTCTCTGATTCAACCTTCTTCAATGTTCGGATTCTGTAAGTTCTCTCCGCCTCTTCTTGTCGAGATTTTATAGTTAAGTAAATTTTGATTTTAATATACTTTTTTACTTGTGCGTTGGTTTCAAACATGGAAGCGTGGTGAAAGCTTGGTTTGACAAAAGTATTTTTGGCCGGTACCGCAGATCATCACCTATTCAGCATGTAAGTTTGTTTATTCTTTTTGTCAAGATTTTTTTTTTACTTGTGCATTGGTCTCGAACACGGAAAGTAATCTTGCGTTAGATTCACAGTAATTTTGTGATTTAATTTAATTTAATTTCAAAATTATTACTGTTAAAGAAACAAAATCATTTGTGTTCGAGTTTTCAAAATTATTTAGTTTAATTTAATTTCACCTTAGATAGTTATAAGTCATTTAAATTATAAATTTGATTTTTTTACTGTATATTTAAAAATTTGATATCAAAAATGGAAATTCAGTAATATTTAAATTTGAAACATGGAGATGGATTTTATCATTTAGATTGTTTATGTAAAATAAAGTAATTAAGTATTTGATTTTTGATTATGTATGAATTTTAAATTGTTGTTTGATTTGTTATGATTTATTGGAATTTTTTTTGCTAAAATGGCCACGTTCTCTATTTCGCGATAGTTTTAATTAATCATGAAGCAATTGCATCTCCATACATGCACGCAGTAATTTGTACCCAGCGTGCATATGTTAGGTTAAAATACGTTTCCCCCACTCCTTCTCGCTAGTCGATTAGTGAGAAGCGCGATGAGTCGTCAATGGATAACAGCAAACCGTTTGAGCAACAAATACGAAGAAGGTGTAGCAGCATTTTGTGAATTTGCTAGGGCACACGCTGTAAGAGCTAGAGAGGATTATGTCAATTCTCCATGGAGGAAGTACTGGAACATATCTAGATTGATGATATTAGAAGTTTGCACTCATCTCATCATTAATCGTTTTGACACGAAGTACACTGTGTGTTGTTTTCACGATGAGAAAGTTGGTGAAAAGTGACTGAGTGAAGAGGTTGCTGGACCAAGCCATAAGCATTTTGCTGATTCGGATACCGATGTTGGTGTGGAACACGATAACATTTAGGAATGTTCGACAATATAAATGAAAATATACACAAAAATTCAGGACACATATGGGACCTAATCAAGCATGCCTCCGAGACTTCCTTATACCCCGGGTGCAACCAAAAATTAACAAAGTTGACTGTGATTTTGAAACTATACAACTTGAAGGCTAAACATTCATGGAGTGATAAGTCTTTTATGAAATTGCTTGCGCTTCTGGGAGAGATGCTACCGGCTGAAAATGAATTGCCAAGGAGGTGTTAAGATGCCAAAAACGTATTGTTTCCAATGAGATCCGGTGTCGAGAAGATACATGCATGTCTTAATGATTGCATTCTGTATCAAGGACCGTATGAAGATCTTTCTGAATGTCTTATATGCAAAGCGCCTCATTATAAATGAAAAGACGTCAACGAGAGTAAGGGTAATGTGGGCCCTGTTAAAACAATATAGTACATGTCCCTGATATCATGATTTCATCAACTTTTCGGAAACAAATGAGATACTGTTTTTTTAAGATGGCACGAGGAAAGTCGAGTGTTTGATGACTACATAAGGCAGCCCGCTAATGCTAATCAGTGGAAGATGGTTAACCTTAACTTTTCATATTTTGGTGTTGATTCAAGAAATATCAGATTGGGTTTGAGCACTGATGGGATAAATCCATATGGTAACCTCAACAGCCAACATAGTACGTGGCCGGTGTTACTGATCATTTAGAACCTTCTGCTTTAGGTTTGTATGAAAAGAAAGTATGTCATGTTAACAATGGTAATTTCGGGTCCATAACAACCAGGGAATGATATCGATGTGTACCACGAGCAGCTGATAGATGATTTGAAGTTGTTATGGACTTAGGGCGTGAAGGTGTACGACGCTTTCACACAATAAGAATTCGATTTACGGACGATGTGTGTTTGCAAAATAAACGACTTTCCTATGCTAATCTTTCAGGTTATAACATGACGGGCTACAAAGCATGTCCCATGTGTGAAAAATCTACAAGCTCGATTCATTTGCAAAAATGTCATAAGGATATTTATATGGATCATAGAAGATGGCTACCAATAGATCACGTTTTTCGAAGGAGAAAAAATTAGTTCAATGCTGCTATTGAAACCCGTAGTGAACATATATTGCTAAGTGGATCAGAGGTGCTCCAAAACGTATCAGAAATTCATGTGATCTTTGGGAAACGGTCGAGACAAATTGTGAAAGGTGTGTGAAAAAAACGCTCGATTTTTTTCAAGCTACCTTATTGGGAGGCATTGACCATCAGATATTGCATCGATGTCATGCACGTGGAGAAGAATGTATGTGACAGTCTGGTCGGTAAATTATTGGATATAAAAGGTAAAACCAAAGATAGTGTGAGCGCACGATTAGACATGGTTGAGATTGGATTGGGAAAAGGCCCCCGAAGTACGTGGAAACCAGACGTTTTTACCGTCTGCTTGTTATACTCTATCGAAAAAAGAGCGTGAAACATTTTGTAAGTGTTTGCACAATATCAGGGTTTCTCATGGATACTCATCAAACATGAGAAAACTTGTGTCTATGAAAGACTACAAGATGCAAAATATGAAATCGCATGACTGTCACATTCTGATGCAACAGTTTGTACCTATAACAATCAGGGGAATCCTGCCAAAGAAAGTTTAGACCACAATTTCAAAATAGTGTATCTTTTTCACTGTCATCTGTAAGAAACACTTATCTGTTACGGAGCTAGATAAGTTACAATCAGATGTTATTATCACTCTATGTGACATGGAAATGTACTTCCCTTCTTTTTTTGACATAATGGTGCATCTCATTGTACAACTGGTGAGAGAAGTGAAGGAATGCGGACCTATATACCTGCGTTGGATGTATCCATTCGAACGTTATATGAAGATTCTCAAGGGTTATGTTTGGAACAGGTTTCGACCTGAAGAAAGTATTGTTGAGGGCTATATGTCGGAGGAAGCTGTTGAATATTGCACTGACTATCTACGAAAAACTGTGTCAGTAGGAATTCCATCACACCCTTTGGAAAAGGAAGAACTTGGGCATGGACATATCGGACGAAAATCAAAAGTAGTCCCTATGAAGGAATTACTAAAAGCACACATTCGCGTTCTTCACAATGTGCAAGAGACGTCGAATTTCACTACAGAGCACGTCAGTTATCTTTGTGAGAAATGGCCACGGAGAACACAAGAGTGGATACAAAGGGAACATAATTCAACTTTCAGTAATTAGTTACGAGATCGAGTTTAAGAATTATTGAATACAACTCTAGAGAGTGTAATGGATAAATTATCTTGTTTGAGCCAACCTCCGTCGTTATCCATCGAAACTTGGAGTGGATATATCATTAACGGTTATTATTTCTACATTGACATGTAAGATGATCGCATCACTATGCAGAATAGTGGTGTTAGTCCCAGTGATGCAGATGACAATGTATTTTATGGGGTAACTAAAGAAATTTGGGAGCTTAACTTTCGAGGTTTGTCAGTTCCTCTATTCAAATATCATTAGTATGACAATAGATACGTGGTAATTAGAAACGTGGTAATAAGTCCGTGATCTATTACCATGCTCTGTACTTTACCAATTATGACGATTGTATTTACCACGCTTGTGGTAACAGCCTTAGAATAAGCGTGGTATTAAGCCTGAACTGTAGTAATGAACTTAAATTTATGAAGTACAAATGCCTCATAACAATGATCACAAGTTTACAACATCTGAACTACATAACAGATTTAGCCAATATAGGCCATTGAAGTAGAAATAAGTAAAGATTGTGGAAGAACCCTTACAATCTGACTCAGATCTACTCTAGGATGAGATCTCTTGCTTCTCTCCAATACTCCTTGAAGATCGTAACATCACAGATTGAAAAGCACCAAACTAGAACCGAAGGCACGCGCTTGCACCCTAAGACACGCACACCAAACACACTCTTTAAGCCCTCTTGATCTCTCTTTATATAAGCATAACTTAGCTTGGAGTTCAAAAATCCTTGATGAATATCTTCAGGACATAATGATTGAGTTCAGACTAATCGGCTTACAGAAATTTGAATCGGAATTGGAGTAGAATTAGGAAGCTCCCTGCCCACTGACCTTGACTGTACAGTTGGCAAGAATGCATTGAGAATTAGGCATTGACCCATGTTAAAAAATTATAGATATTTCTCTTATCTTCTTATACCCGCTTTAATCACACAAATCAGACTTACGGTATGAAAGTTATGACCCTCACAAGTTTCTAAGTTCGGCTAACTCCGAATTTGGATACATTGCATTTACTGCGTGCATGTGTCATTTAAGTGTCGCGCGCACAGTTGTCGTGTGTAGCCAATGACAACATCATCTTCTTCCTTATTTTCTTGGTGTGAGATGTGTCATTCCTCTCCGCACGTGGCTCTGAACCAATGCGCATGATTTTTTGCATTCGACTGACTTCTGTCTTCTACTTAATTTTCTTCTTTTTCCGCACTTTGCTCTAAAACTGTCCCTTTTAACACGTTTTCGTATAAACACCTAAACTCAACCTGACATATAAAAAAGTTAAAATCATTAAATAACACTCAATAATGTTTAATAATTAGGTGAGGTGTGTATAAACAGAATAAAATAATTTGATCTCGTCAGCGCGCATGGAAGAAAATATATGTGAGCTCAGTTCAACCAAACTAACGTTCGAGTTATGTTTTCCTTCTTTAAATTTCAATATTTTGATGTACACTTATGAATTGTGAGGACACGAATGATTTTTAGTGTGAGATGGGGATGTCATTACTTAGTGTTTAACATAGTCAATTTTAGTGTTAATCAACTCTTGAGTCTTTCCATTATTCTTACATTTTCTTTTTCTTTGAGTCAATGTCACAATATGATAATTTGTAAAATTTACTAAAAATTTGAGACTTACTTAATATTCTCTATTAATTTAAGTGATTTGATTCCATGCACATTCTAATGATTTCTTTTTGATTTGGTAAGATGACTTGGTTTGAAATCTTAGAGAGCGTTGAAAAGCCGCGCTAGATCATGTTGATGCTTGGATTGAGAAAATCTTTAATAATTTTCTCTTTTATGACTTGATTTGAGTACTGCACATGAGTTTATGCTTTTGAAAATAGTTTTAAAAAAATATTTTTGTTATATTAGTGATGTATCTTCTCTTAAAAGCATGGTTAAAAAAAGAATAAAAACTCTTGACCAAAGGTTATAAAATATAAGAGAGCAAAATTTACAAAAGAAACTTGGAAAAACAGAAAAGAAAATAAATCCATAATTGATAGAGTTGTGGAAAAAATCTTCAATATTAATAAAGTTCAAACTGTCAACCTCCTCTCACTATGAGCTTGTGTCCTTAGCCATCGTTTGATATCCCACTGACATGGAGTGAAACCATGGTTTAGGTCTCCACTTATTCCTAGTTTGGTGAGGGGTAGGCAATATTTTTACATAACTAATAATATATATTTTTCCCCTGTTCATATCTCTTTATCTTTATTTGTTATTCTTGAAAAGAGCTACCACATGTGAAGGCAGGTGAACATAGGTAGCTGTATAAGGTTAATGCCACAAGTTTTTTCTTTATCATGGTTATTTGTTTGATTTATGCATGTGAATAAGTTGCAGGTTTGGATAGTGAGTGGACAACAAGATAAAGATAAATAAAAAGTGAACTATAACAATGGGATATATTTTATTGTTGTAATGCCTTGAGTTTTACTGCTTGCTCGAGAATGATCAATGATTAGTGTTTGGTGTTTGATGAGACCAAATTATTCGGCCTGTTTTATACTCACCTCACCTAATTTTTTATCATTCTTAATTATTATTTAATAGAATTAGCTAGTTTTTTATATTTCAGACTGATTTTAGGTCTTAATATGAAAACATGGTTACAAGAGCAGTTTTAAAGAAAAGATCGGATAAGAAAAGAAAATCAGATAGAAGACAACAGTCAACCAAGCGCAAGAGTAGCACGCAGTGGACAACTGTTGTGCGCGTGGTGACGTAGTGAAGGATTGACACGTTTCACATAAAGAAAGGAAGGAGAAGCTAATGTGGTCATTGGGCGCACGCGACATGCATGCACCCGGTACTTAAAGGACACGTCTGTGCAACAAAGTGATGTTCCTAAGTTTGATCAGCAATCTTTCCACTTTTTGATGGACATACTTTTATGACAGATGTCTAATTTACATGATTTTCAAGTGGCTATGCAAAGCTCAAAAAATTATATTTTAACTGTCTATGAATTGTCAGAGTCTAAACATCAATGGATCTCTGACAAAAAAGCCGACAAATTTGCTGGGTATATTTGCTTCCTATTTAGATATCCAAGACCAATGATATTAACACAAGTAGTGAAGACCAGCAAGAGATTTTGTCCTAAATTAGATTTGAGTCAAATTGTAAGGGTTGTTCATTCCTATTTGATTACGTCTGCTTCTATGGCCCTTAGTGGCTAAGTATTTTATGTCGTTCGGGTAATATAACATGTGAACGATTGTTGTGAGATATTTGTGCCTAATAAATTCTAGTTATGATGCTATATTTACTGTGCTTAACCTAAATAACTGTGTTGTTGCATGACAAAAGTACTTAATGAATATAGTGCATTGTTCTGTGAATTCTTTCTATTGATTTAATTGTGAATGTTTGGGCTACTACCAACTAAACGAGTAGTTAATAAAGTAAGCATACTCCATATTTTGCATGAGCTAATAATCTGGATTGAATTTTCTACCACAATAGCTCATTTAAATATGTCTTATTGCTAGGCTAATAACCTAATCAAAGCATGTGTTAGACATATAAGATTTATATAATTGGGTAAGGGGTATGATGGAAGAGTAGGAGTAATTGTACATGACTAGTCACTTGAGTATGGATTATAATGTGTATACATTTACTGAATTCAATTCATAAATAGAATTTCATCATTAACATCATTGATGAACAATCTCTCAAGTCAAGTCACCTGAACTACATGTTTATCTACTGATCTTTCTATTTGTGTGCAGATTAAAATAACTCAATACCTTACCTTTTTAATCTGAAACTCTCATAACTTTCCAATCTTTATAATTGTTAGTTGTCAATTTACTAATGTGTCAATAACTTAGTCTCTATACTTCAATCCTAAACTTACTGCCTTATGGTGAGCCAGGAATATAAATTTATTTACATAAGATAGTTTAACAAAGGTTTTATCACCTACGTAAAAATCTTGACTACATGATCAAAAGACGTCACACAGCACGACCTAGATCATGTTGTGGGTCGTGCTGACACGTGTCGCACAATGAAAGGGCAGATCGAACAGTTTCATATTTTATCCTTCTCATACCTCTTTTAGCAGTAATAATCTTTCAAAAATTGTCAAATATTATCAAAAAAATAAAAGATAATAACTCAACTATAAATAGAAGACATAAGCCTCATTCTTCATATCTTCGCATTCACAAGAGTCACAGAGAAATTTTGACGTTCAGATCATCACAAGAATAAGCTTCCTTATATCACTCTAGTTTTACTTTCATAATTATTTTTATGATTATATTACTATGATGTGTAGTGAGTAGTCATGTCTATTCTAGAATCCTACAGATTTTAGATTGTCTCTAGATTCATTTTCTTGTTAATTAATTAAAATATTTTATCCATTATTGCTCATGTCTCTTTCAGTTATAATTATGAATGTCAAGTGTATGATTGGTAGTCTTATTAATCTTACACCTTTTATCTTAGAAATTGCGATGCATAGTATTTTAGGTTTAAATATACATATCAATAAAACTGAACTCACAATTAAATTTTTTACCCTCTAGACTAGAATATTCCACTCCATGTAGATCATAGTCGGGATTGGTCGAATATTCTACCCAGTTGTCGTGACGGCCCTAATCAACCAAAGATTAGAACCGAGAGCTTGTCTAGGAATATTGAGTATTTTATTTTTCTCGTGACTCAGCTACTTGTTTAAGAAATATTTGTAAAATCACCTTTTACTAGTACTTTTGAGCTACAAAGACAAGAATCAGGAGACAACACAATACGAAATCAATTGTAATCAAGATTTGTTGTGTAATAATACTCAAAAGTCTGACTCACAATAAATTATTGAGTAGTTATGTCGTATTATTAAAAATACATGATATATTGTGGATGATTATTTGTACTTCAATGATGACATGGAGTTTGTATTGCAACTTAGGAGAAGCGGATAAATTAAACATAAACCTCATTTCACAATTATTTTTATTTTGCGTAGTGAATTTCTTTAGTTCAAATCATTCATATATGGTTAAATATGCATCAACTAGGTTATTAGTATCTTTGACAAGCCTTATTTGCTCACTTGGGTACGACTCGGTCATACCAAAATTATATAACTACATGACCTCTAAAATGAAAACTGATATGTATAAATGATCAGAACTACGCCTGTCAAATCTCTTCTGATCAAAGGAGTTTGATTCAACAATATATTTTATACATGTTATTGGATGTTTATAAATATAAATTCATCTGTTCTACTCACAAATGGTGGTTGTGAATAAGAATAGAGATGATATATGAAAATTTATATATTTTAAAATATATTAAATGAGATTTCTTATGCTCATAGGAGACAAAACAAAACTAAATTTTTTTTAAAAAAGGAAATCTTGCACTAGACCTTGAAAGTTTAAAATTAAAAAGTTTTGGGGGACGTAAATAAGAACTTAGAGATATTGAAACAAAGAGTGAGAAAAGTGAATAGAAATTAACATTCAGGTTCAGTGGTCAAAGAAAGTTAAGTAAGGCTCATACGTGCCAAATAAGCGTTATTGGCCGAGTCTATACATCACCAATTCTCATCTATAGAAGAGAAAAGACAAATCAGGTAACATCATTTATTTCACACGGCCATGAGGATGAGAAAGCTCGATCGGATGAAAATGTTACTTCTGGATGGCATGTGGTCTGAGGTTGATTAAGTTATTGGTATCCAAGCGGTCATCATTTCCAAAACTCACTTGTAGCTAAGCAATCTTACGTAAATGATGACCTTTTTGCGGAAGTTCCAGCCCTAATGTTGGAGACGGATAATGTTACCAATTGTGTTGCCCCAGAGATGGATAAGGTGAAGGCCGCGGTATGGAGCCTAGATCCTTTGAGTGCCCCAGGGCATGATGGATTCTTAGGCAATTTTTTCTAAAGATATTGAGATATCATAGCTGAATATTTGTTGGCTACGGTTAGATTGTTCTTTCGTCATGTGAGTTATCTACTAAAGATCATTACAACCACCACCATTTTTCTAATTCCAAAAGTTAAACATTCGACTTCACGATCAAACCTTTGTCCCATAATCCTATGTAATGTCACCATAAGGTGGTGTCTAAGATTTCAAAGGCATAGTTGGCTGGAATTCTACCTAGGATCATAAGCATTGATCAGTTTGGCTTTGTATTGATAAGGAGCATCCATGAAACAATGACACTAGGTCATGCAATGGTCTGAGATAAAAACTAAAAGACCCATAGAGGTGATTTCATGATCAAAATTGATATGTCAAAAGCCTGCATTCAATTATCTTGGAGATTTCTACTGAGAATGCTCTGAGCCTTTAGTTTAGTGATCTCTGGTGCGACCTCATATGTAGAAATATTTGTAGCTGTTGGTATTTGATAAAATGAAATGGAAATTTATACGGCCATCTTAGAGTTGGATGTTCTTAGCAGTGACCTCAGCCATGCAGTGGAATAACGCCAATATAGGTCTTTTGCTTGCAAATCTGGTGCAATTATGGTCTCCCATCTTCTATTCGTGGATGGCATGATTCTGTTTTGCCTAAGGTTATCAAGGATAATCTGTCCTTAAGGGTGTTCAAGGAAGATGTAAAAGACAGGTTAATCTAGCCGCTGTACTCAGATGAAAACTTCTCCATAGCAAGCTTTTGGTAGCTTGTCTTTACGCAGACCAGATCAAAAATATCTTAGATGTGGCACTCAAGCTGTTCTCTAAAAAAGTAACAGGATTCTATGGTTCTTGGTGAATAAGGTAATCGTCATATATTTAAATGGGTTGTGTCGGGGTGTCCTATTAGCTTCGGCTTGCTCATGTTGTGTTAGGCATGATATAGAGGGGAAGGTGTAGTCTCCCTCTGGGATTCGCTTAGTTGTATTTTAGATATCCAGAGCCCGGAGTCCCTTCATCAGTTTTTTCCTCTCTAGATCCTGCCTAGGATGGTGACTTAGTTAAATCATGTTAGGTATCTGGCAGTTTGCTGCGGCCTGTGGGAATTATGGTGTCTCTGAAATCAATATAAATATGTTGGGGGACATATCATACATGATTTACTAGGGCGGGTGAAGAATTGGATGCAAATGTAGAAATATGCTTAACCCTGACACTGATCCAAAGATATATCGCCAGACATGGACCCTAGAAGACCATAATGAACTAATGTAAAAAGACGTGAACCACAACAATGCCCCAATCGATGATGCCACTAGCAAATGATGATGCAAAATGATGCAGAGGAAGCAAATCTTACAAGACTGGCAGAAGCAACAAAAGGAAGACGAAACCAGTCAAGCTACCAAAGACCCTGAGACTCATGACTACGAGCGTCAGTACCAACTTGGAGATCCGTTGCGATCCTGAACATAACAAGGAGTCAGAATCAAGCACAACATGATAACCATGATCAGTGAGTTGGCAAGCTGAGATAAGTTGTATGGTCAGTTGGGAACATACGAAACAATAGGAACATGAATAATAGATGACAAAGGAGTGCATTATCCTGCAATGGAGAGTGTCTATCCATCTGCGGTCTGAACAGTGATTGGAATAGATACAATACTAATAGAAGAAAGACTAGTACTATCAAAAGTCATGTGAAAAGAAACACCGGAATCAAGAATCCACGGAAAGACACTTAAAGAAGAAGATTGAGAAGCAACAACAAGATCTAATTTTGTAAAAGCTTGAGTAACAGAAGGACCTGCGCCTGCAAGGGAAAGTAAAACTACCGAGCTAACAAGGGCCTGCGCCTAAAAGGTCGATGCTAAAGAAGGACTGAGCCGAGGCTCCAAGGCTACATCCGTACCTACATGCCACATTGAGGTTTGTTTGTTCTATAATTCTTAAAAAGTCTTCAAATAGTTGCACATCATGTTCAATGAATTGATTCTCTCAAATTATTGGGGGAATTTTATTACAAATTTAGGTGGGCTTCAGGTGGAATTTTACCATATCAAGTTCAATAAAGTGATCCTCCCACATTATTTTACTGAGAATCAAGTTTGATATTATGTAGTAAGTTCGAGTTCTTGATTGTACGTAAATTACCTTGCTTGCTATTATATCTATACTTCTTCTGGGACAGAAAAAGTTGTTATCTCATCTTTGAACATTACGCATTTTAAGGTTTCTTCAGCAATAGATTTTCAAAAAAGTTAAGCCTCACAATTTTTGGTATTCACCAAAAAGGCATTCAGTGGGTCTTTTACACTTAGTTTATAAGAACACTAAGTGAATCATGTGCATACAAAGTTAGTTGCTTTCTTTTAGTGCAACTACCTAGAGACGTAAGGGTTTCACTTTCAATTGAAAATTTTTATTCTTTGACTGAACTGATAAATATATACAGTGATTATGCCGTGGTAATCATTATTTTGTCTATTTTGTTGGAGTTCACGGAACCAGAATACAAGCTGAACCTAAACAGATTTACATCCCAATAGATGAAGAAGATCACACCTAAACAGCTAGAATAAAGCAACCTCCCCAATGCACCTTTATACACTTTACCAAAGATAGTGTCATCACTCAATGGGATGGATAAACGATACTTTGCACATTTACATCAATAGTCCACAAATGGCCAAAATAGAAGAAACCAGCAAGATATCCCTGAATGCAGCCAGCATTAACCACCACAATCACTCTCTACCAGTGTGTTAGCTGACAAGATCTTCTGGATGTTTGAATTCAGCACGTGAGACTGAATATCATTCACGCAGCAACAGCAGTCAAACGGGAAAAGCTTCCATGAAGTAAAAACTTGGCGGAAACACAGTTTCTCAGCCTGATAAGTAAGGTATCGAAATCTTCACAAGATGGAATGGGGCAACAAACTGAAACCAAATTTTTTTATTTTTTTTCTGCCGATGTGACATGCCACTATAAACCCTGACAGCTCCCAGGCTTTGTGAGGCTGAGATTAAATCCTATTTAGGTCTGAGGGATCCTCCAAGGAACAAAGGCATGAGAACCAATATGCTAAAAATCACAATATCCCATTCAAGACCCTCTGGTAATAATCATACTGCCGAGTTCGCCATGCATCCAAACTACTACTGATCAGAGAAAGAACCAAGGATACACATTGCTGCCAAAAAAAAGAGGTCTCACAGCTCCGTGATTACAAAAGAAATATATAATAGGTTGATGATATCATACCTCTTCAGTTAAGCTTAGATGGAAACGCTTCCTTAAGTTTTGTATCGTACGAGCTCCTCCCTTGAAGCATGGAAAACCAGAATCCTGATGACCAATCCACACTTAGTACAGACTTAAAAGTAGAAATTTTCTAAACACAGCTGAATACAGTCTAACTAGGCCCAGAGCACGAAGTTATACATAACATATACAATAATAGCTCAAGTGACAGGCCAGGCAGTTGCCTAGGAAAGTAGTCAGACAAAAATGTCGCACATGCAGATATGCCAGCTGTGAAATATGTTCATATCTACCTGCAACATCTCAACAAGAAGGATAATGCGCTCCGCGTGCTTCCGACACATTAGAAAACCCTGGATGCATAAAACCTGAACAGAGAGAATACAATTAGGGAATGCCAGATCTGAAGAAAATAATTCTTCATATATCTTAGGTGCATCATTACTTTGAAATAATCAAAGAACTCGCTTGGAACACCTTCAGCATCGGAGTCCATAACCTGAAAAGGCCAATGGAGTAAGACTCGTCTTCTAAAGCAACTGATTACCCTATAGGCATAGGATTTCAATCAAGTAATCAGATAATTGAGACTATATATAGTGTACCTCAAGAAGTTCACGTGTCAATTTGAACGGTGCACTTTCAAAATTCACACCGCCTGGGGAATTGGAGAGCATGAAACCAAAATCAATGTGAATAATATGGCCTTCCTCATCCAACAAAAGATTTCCATTATGTCGATCTTTGACCTTAAGTGCAGCGGCAAACTCGATGTTAATAGGTACTCAACAAACTATCAGGTGAGTACTTCCACAAGAGCAGTATAATCCAACCCTATATTATAAGCAGACAACTAAAGGAGAACCCATAATATGTGGTGGTCTCAACAAGGATAATCATCCATCACTAGACTGATGAAAACTTGAAAAGAATACCTGTAGAAGGTAGCATACAAGCGAGTAGCCCGCCATACTTTCCACAAAGTTCCTCTGCAAAAAAAA
>NQLW01000369.1:0-33590 GCA_002312845.1 Kalanchoe fedtschenkoi | reverse complement strand
AGCAAGGTGCACATCACAACCATCATCTTGTCCTGAATGCGAATTCATGGGTTACGACTCTATAAGAACTTGCAATGGGTATTTACCTGATGAGTAATGCTACATGCATGGCGTGGACTGAATTTGTACCATATCATTCAAACACGTGTAAGATTTAATTTTTACACATAGTGAAATTTATTTTGTATCCCTACCAAGAAAACCTGAAATTAACTGGTGAACATTTCTCGGAGAGAGTGATTTAGTACTTTTGGAATTCAGTTTATACTGAATCCGGTGCGTGTAACATTTTCTTTACCTGAATTTTCACTTTTCATTTTTGTCAGTAGCAGTTTTGACACAGCCCGCCCATGACCACTGAAGTAACTAACCAAAAGGTTCCCGATGTCATGAGTCACTTTGATTTTTGTTAGCTTTAAGGAACTCGCATTGCAAGCCAAAGATACATCATCTGCACTAAGGTAATGAACCAAGTTCCGGACATCTATTATTACTACCCTATCAATATCGTCTACTATCTGACTGAAGGAGCACTTTTACAGCGGAGCGCTGAGCACTGGACTAATGATTGGCAGACAGCAAACAATGATGGCATTATGCATGAGAGTTCCACATACAACAACAGAAAATTTTTAGTCTCTAAGATAGCAGATCGACTTCGTTTATAAGGTTTCTGATCAGATCTTTAATAATTTCTCAGCATAAAATATACAATCTAACATGTTAGTAGTTAAGGGACGAGTTGGTCTAATTTGTTGGTGCGACCACTAATGCGGATGACAGGCTAGCAGTAGTGAGTTACTCATGAAGATGCATTGCTATTGTTTCATTTTATGTGTACTGTAAGTCTGTAACATGACGTTTTGGTCAAAGCATGTAAACTGAATTTCATAAAAAGCATGTACATTGTTCACATGAAATTAACCGCATGCAAATTTCACATTCCTCGCACTTAAATTTTACTCAAATGATTGATACACTTTGTGCATCATGTACCTGAGCCAGCCTGAAAGTTGGAGAATTTTCCTGATACTTGGCTACAAAAAACTCCCGCAGGCTTGATATACTCGGATATCTGCTTTTTATAGAATGAAGGGACGCCTGCAAAAAAAGGAAAAAAAAAAAAGATGTAGTAGCATCACTGAAATAACAAGCTCTAAGTGTCAGCACTTTCTAATGGAAGCAATTATCTTACTGTATCAGAAATAGTCTCAATGAGAGCTGTATATGAAGATGTACAGAGAACTTCATAGGGACGGAGCCATAATGGCAGACCAGCTTCCTGGAAGATATCTGGAACAAATTGAAAGTTGATTTTAGGCTATAGAGGAAGCAAATATCTAATTTCACAAAGTTGGAGGTAACTAATTGGAATGCGAGATCAGCTCGACAAGCAAGGGAATATATTTTCTCACTTTACTTAATTACGATCCAATGACTTGTAAAAAATACACATTCCAATGCTTTTACGAGTCTGTTCCATTTACTAATTAAAAAAAGTCCAAACTAACTGATTACGAAAAAAAAAATACAGCTTCATGGAGAAATAGGTGTATGACTTATCTGAGTCATGAATTCCGGATACAGCTTTCCATTAGGTGGCTAAAAGTACAGTTGATTAAAATATTGCATCCACCACGCCATTGAACAACTTTAGCTTCCAATTTTTAAAATATTCTGACAATCCCTAGATACTGTATAGTGGATACACGCTATGCCCAAAGAAGCTTTAAGATATAATCAAGGCAGAGATGCTAACCATAGAAGTGATATATAAGCTGTACCGCCAGATGCTCTTGCCTACAATCGTCACCGCTCTTTACAATGATCTACAGATAAAAAAAGAAAACTAATGTCAAATGCGGCGCATACATTCACTTTCAAAGGAAGAAGTACAACATTTTGCATGGAGATAAAGGATTCTTAAAGCCCCAGATGATCAGATGCTATACCACAACAAACATCAAAAGAAGAGGTTTTTAATATTGCATTTGTAGCTAATATCTTACAACAAACAATTCCTAAGCCCCACAGCAATGGGACCAGATCTTTTGATTGGAACACCTACGCCCTAAACAGGTGTGTAGCATAACTGATGGGAAATATCTTAATGCATTGAAGATATTATGCCCTATCCTCAATGCTGAAGTTACATCTCACACATGTGAAACAGATATATTGATAATGCCTCACCACATATAACTACATAATAGAAATGGAAGAGGGAAACACAACACTTACAGAGCGCAAATCCCATCCAGGTAATTTTCCGTATGCTGAAGCTTTGCGTATCCGCTCTCTCTTTACCTCCCATAGTTCACCAGACAATGCATCACTGGGTTTGGGGACACCTCCATTTTCCACCTATTTAGAACATGTTCAATACTTTAATAACAATTTGCCAAATGTATAGAAGACAGTTTCATGTCTTTTAATTCACCTTTGGCTGGGAATCTGTTGAATCTTGTCCTGGACCTTTAACTGGGAGTCCAGGAGGTGCTTCTCCTTTTGCAGCAGCAGCCTGCATGGAAAGAAGATGATGAATCACCGATGATAGTTCTCCAAAAAACAGAAATGATATTAATTGGTGACTCCATAAGTCATTCAGAATGAGCGAGTTGGAAAAGGGAAATATGAAAAACTATGATGGGGATAGTTAAATTTGGTATTGAAAATGAAAAAGGCAAGAGGCAACCCACAATAAATTGGCTTGTGAGCTAAATTGGCTCAATGCAAATCTTGTGAGTAGTGAGTACATAGAGATATGAATAGACAGGTAATGCTGCTCTTATTTGGCAAATGCCATGAATAAGATCCAAATGGAACCATCTCAGCTTGTACTAAAGAAACTGAAGCGAATAGAATGGCTTGCCATTGTTTACATGAACAAGTGCAAGTTTTTAAGAAGAATGGTTGAGCCAGTTATTATGAACTGCCAATCCATAACAGAAATCCACAGAGGAGTACTTGTCCCATATTGCTATGTAAACACTTCTCTCATTGAGTTATTCTTAGCCAGATTAAAGGAGGATGAAAAGAAGAAGAAGACAAATTGTGCCAATTCTAGAATCATTTTTTTTTTATTTGAATCGAATTCCAAAGTGTTTGCAATTGCAACTGGCACTTTAACGAGGATCAAATGAATAATTGGACAACAACATACAAAGAAAACAAACAAGAGAGGAAAATCTCTATTGAATATATAGTAACAAAAAATTTTAAATAAACTTCAGGAATGCCTAAGGTATTCTTTTTACTGACAGAAGTTTTTTGCTAAATGCAGTTTCCGTGCCTTTTGGTCATTCGCAACTCTAATCACACAATGGATATGAACTACTGATGTCTGTACAACATAAACACGGATACAGTGCAACGAACACTCCAAGAGGCGATCAGATGAATAAAGACCAATTGTTTCAAGGAATAACGGGCTACGTAATTTAAGAGGGGAGGGAACTGAGCTGATACCTCCACTTCTGCCATTGCAATCGTACTTGGGACTCTGCGGTGTTCCTTCCGACGAGGTGGTTCCTGATCTTCCACATCATCCATGCAAACTCCAGGGTCTGCGGTCAGCACAACCCTCACCCACTCCAAGTCATTACATTGCGATCCTGTCGTGTCACAGGTGTCATTCTCTTCCTCACGATGGCATCTCTGTATATGGTTAACAATATGTGAAGTAGGCTGGAAACTGCTAATGCAGTTGGTCACTTCACTGGAGTCACAATGGTGAGGAAACTGCTTCTCCACTGCAAGATTTACATTAACGAACTTTACTTTTGCATCCCGCATATGTGACATTGCCTGATCAATAGCCTGAGAAGTGGAGCTGGACATCCTGTCATGGCTGTTACGGTAAGTCTCCTGTGCAGTCTTCAGAGGATATGCCCACGGAGGTGGTTTAGGTGAGATAGCATCTCCATTGGCCAAAGGAATTCCTCCCTTTGATAGCTTTTGGGAATTGGATGAATCACTTGAATTACTGAAAGGTTTACATAACATTAGTAGAGAAGCAACTAGAAAGATGAGGAAGAAAGAATCTGATCAACTGGAAGCTGGAGGTTATTGAGCGGGTAATATTTTTGTAAGTAAAAGCTGTAACAACACAGTACCTAGGTGTTTCACTTTTCAAAACTTCAACACAGACTAGGTATGGTGCCTTCTCCCTAGAATTTAACAGAACAGCTTCGTCTTCTGGTATGTGAAGCACACGGTACATTCCCTTCCCCAAAGGAAAACAAACTCCTGTAACACACACATTTTCAGCTCACAACGATTCATTTGATAAACGATATGAGATTCCAACCTTCAATATTGCGTGCATGCCCAAAAGAGAATGGATATGGTGAGATAGCTAGCCATTCATCTGATATATAAACAAACTGATAATGATTTCCAAATAAAATAATATGAACTGACGTGCAATCATTAAATAAATTGTCAGCACGCCAGGAAGGTGCTTTGTGTTGATGCAAATGCATTCTGTCTTCTGCTGTGATGCAACCATCACCCTATTTGTAAAAAAAACAATATGGCTTTCAAGATAAAGTCACGTCACATCTCACATCTAAGAGCTACGAAACTCCACATCACAAATTTTGCTAGCTTGACTATTTATCCTTCAAACTAACATGAATATCTGATGAGCGTATTGGAGATACTCTGCATTCAGAATTAAGTGCACTTACGATGTGTTCGAATGTTCACTGTTTAGCAGTATTGTCGTTTCGTTTGACAATATTAATGCAACAAAAATGAATAGATGGCCATAATACCCTTGAAAAAGGCAAACATGACTAAAGTAAATGAAAAACGTCTGGTTTTGTTTAATACGTGTGCAACACAAAATCATTCCAGACGGGGATTATTAAATGACAACTAGGTAAATACTTCTACACAAAGTCATTAAACAAAAGAAAAATCTTACTGTAAGGCACAACAACAAGCATAAAAAAAAACTTAAATAAGAGAAGTCCAGCTAAGGCAACACAGAAGGTAAAAAATTAAGTTCTGAATAGGGGCAAACATTGTAAGACATGAGAAGATTGCTTGATTTACCTCCACTCTTCTCAGCTTCACTTACATGTGCATTGATTTCTGCAAGAGACTAAATAGAAAAACAATCAGAAAAATCAAATGCACTGCCAAACAATTTCTGAGTATAAAGATAACTGAGCAAAACTAAAAGTGAACGGTCAAAGATAGGAATGAAAACCTCACGAAGAGCACTTTTGCGATCTTCAACAGGAAATATATCAATTAAGCCAAAAGAAGTATCACACAATGTTTGAACGAAATCCAAAGATTCATGATACGCCCCTTTACGAAATTGAGATGCAGAATTATTTGGAAGTGGAGGTTTAGCAGCAGATTTCTCCTTTCCCTGCAATAAGCAAACAAGAGATCAGTCAATTAGATCGCACATAATCAAACTCCATCATCCCATAAGGCGTATCTTAATAGTAGTTATACGAACATAACATACATCTCATAACCAGTTTTAACTTAACAATGCCAAAATATGTAAATAGTTCAAAAAGTCCAAAAGTTTTCCAACATTCATATATATATGCACACATCTGCAACTAAATCCTCCGCACATCTTCTAATGTAGCCCCCACTCTGTATAATTTATTCTTTGAATATTTTGCAGATAAATGGCCTCATGCATTGGATGGGCACGTCAACAGAATGTATCTAAGGTGTGAATTAGGAATTATATATAATCCACATTTTGACAATCATGGAAGTTCAACCCCCCAGTTTTAACTTAACTATGCCAGAATAATATGTAATGAGTTCAAATGGTACAAAAAATTTCCAAGATTCATATATATATATATATATATATATGCACACATCTGCAACTAAATCCTCCACACATCTTCTAATGACGCCCCCACTTTGTCTAATTTCTTCTTTGTATATTTTGCAGTTGAACGGCCTCATGCATTGGATGGGCACGTCCACGGAATGTATGCTTAAGTGCGGGCATCAAAAGCATTATTGTTCTTATCCTTCAAATAATGACAAGTATTTTACCGCCCACCTTCCGCAAACAATAAGCATATCTCACAATATCTCACAAGTTATAATTACGAAAAGGAGAAGAAACTTTCACAAGTCAACCAACTAGCTCCACTGTTATATGACAATTGGTACAAAAAAATTGAAGAAACCAATTCCACTAAAACTGTGACTGACCTCTGTTTGCTTCTTTGAACCATACAGCTCCGAGTCTTCCACAGAGCGATCACGATCTTTGAATAGCTTCCGGAAGAAATTTTCAGTCCCTGGACTGCTTTCAGAAAAACTACGACTACTATTTTCATTTGCCACTGTATTCTTTGCATCCTCAGGGTGTACTCTGAATATTTTTCGGAACAACGAAAATTCAGAAGGTTCTTCTTCATCTCCATTTGATATTCTTTTGTCTTCTTCATTACTTTTATCACTAACCCCATTCTTCTCATCAAACTTCTCTTTGAAGAATTTACGGAAGAACCCTTCTTTTTCATCATCTTCTACAGATCTCGAAGTTCTTTCCTCTCCATCTTTGACTTCATCAACGGTATCCTTCTTGTCTTTGAAGAACTTTTTAAAGAATCCTTCTTTCTCATCAAATTCTGGAGACTTGTGAACCTTCTCTTCTCCATCTGCACTTTTATCATTCCCTTCCTTCTTTTCCTCCATTTTCTCCTTAAAAAGCTTTCTAAAAAACCCCTCTTTCTCATCTTCTTCCTCAATTTCTCCCTTGCTATCCCGAAACAACCGTTTGAAGAAACCCTCTGAACTTGAGGATATATCCTCATCCTCATCCCGACTTTCTCTCAGAAGCCTACGAAAGAACCCATCCTTGTCAGACTCCTCCTCTTCTTTATCTACTGACTTCCTAAACAGAAATGCATCTCTGACTTTGGGACCAGGCATGAACTTCTTGAGTATCTTGTTCTCCTCGGGTGAGACTTTACCACCATCATCCTGCAAGTTGTTTCCTGATGATGGAGAGAATGAAAGGGAACGCTGAGTTGGCGGTGAGGAAGCTAATGACAGCAATCGTTGTTTGGACGATAATATCCTACTGAGAACTGGGTTTTTGCTTCCAGGACTATTAGAAACAGTAGGAGGACGAATTAAAGGCGGCCATTCACCCATCATGGTAGCGGAAATCTGACATTTCTCCTGCAGCCTACTAATCCCTTCATTATCATCGGAGTCTTCAAGCTCGCCCATTAAAAACCAATGCACCTTCATTGCTATTTTCAAGGACTTTGAGCACATGTCAATTACGAACTTGTCCAAAGATGGGCTTGGCCTATGAACCATCAAGTAACAAATCTGGAACAAGTAGCTCTCAATACCAGACAGTGGAAGCGTGTACATTCTATTGCACAGATAGTCCCGGACACCTGAGTGTTCGTGCTTGTAAAGATAACTAACAGCAATCCACTCACAAAAGAATGCTGAGTCAAAGAACCGGATGAGCCACCCATTTTCTCCACTATCACCTGTTGGGTTTGTCCGCGTAATCTCTCGCGGAAACTCATCAGATCCACTGCGACTTAAACCCAAAAGGCGCACCATTGTCAACTTACCATCAGAGATCCAAACTCCCTGTACATAAACCCTCAACAGAAAGCTAAACTAAGTGAATCTAAATATCATCATTCCCTAAATAGAAGTTGTAAACGCCAACTCCACAAGCTTATTTGAGTTAACTTCCACACCTCTGTTGACAAAAATCTGCAGAAAAGTAATTCTGCTGACTGTTGAACAGAGACCTTCAGAGAATCAAAGAAACTGCGACACAATCACAGCCGATACACTTGCTTTGGAACAACCATTTCGCACCAAAGATACTCAAAACTACAGCTCAGCAACTCAATCAAAGCCCTAAAAATCCCCGCTCATCCTCATCCAGAACCAGATGAAGAAATCGGGACAACAGGGAACTGCAAACTCCAACTTATAGCGACAGAAGTCTTCAAAAGAAATGATCTCAGACGCTGTTAAAGCAAAATGCTCGCAATTCCAAATTGAAGGGAGATTGTCGAGATCCTACGAAATTCGATTCGTATCCCGGACGTGAATGCGACCAATCAACAAATGGATCTACGGAGTAGCTCGTCGGATTCTTCTCCGATCGATGACGTCGGCTGCGGGCGCCGATCGTCGTCTCCTCCTTTTCTGGTAGATGTGCGAAGTGCAAATAGAGCCGGGTGGCAATGGAAATTTCAGAGAAAATTGAGAGAATTTTTTTAAAAAAAAATAAAAATTATAAAAAATGCGAATTAACTCTAACAAATAATTATTAGACGTATTTCACGGATTATCTGTTGTAATGAAAGTCAAAAAGTGTTGTAATTGCCAAATATTCCCTTTCTTTAAATTAAGTGCATTAAAAATGGTTATATTAGTTGTTAATTGAATTTAATAAATATATGTTTATTATTTTGAATTCCATGTAACTTGTGGAAAATTATTATTTATTAAGATGAATTTTTTTTATAAATTAAAATAGTAAATTAATATATTTTTTATCATTAGAGATATTTATGTGACAAATATAATTGAAAAATAGATGTTAATTATATGCAAAATAAAAGACGAGAGAGTATTCAAAACAAAACTTGAAGTAAAAAAGAATGAAAGGTCAAAATATGGTGATGGTCTGATTGATTGCTTTCGTCCAGGTTTGATACAAGGGAAAAAATTCAAACTGGGCTCTTCTCTATCATTCTTATTCAATTGCGGTCCAAACTATCAAGATTTTCAAAAAAGATGAGATAAAAAAAATTAAACTAATTTTGGATGATGCTTAAGATCAGTTTGTTTGATTTCTTAAATATAATTGATCTAATAAAATTTGTTGAGAATTATGGATGATTAAGTATGAAAAGAAGTTTTTTTTATGTGTGCAAAATAATATTATTTATTTTGATAACCAAACGACGTAATTTTCACATACAAATCTAAGTCTTACATTAATATTAGTTTAGGAATGTAATGGTAAATTTTATTTTAGAAAATAAGTCCAATTTCTTTTTCATCGCATCCTTTTTAAAAATTCTGATAGTTCGGACTGCAATTCGGTAAGTGATGGTAGTTCCGGGGCCCTTTTAGGTTTTATCCCTGGACACAATTAGTAGAGAAAAGTCTAAACAATGTTATTTTGACGCTTATTCGAATCTTTTAGAATATTTATATTAAATATAATAATGTCGAATAATATAGTATGATATTAGAATCATATGGTAATTATTAAACTTATAAATTTAACCTAAAACTTAATAAGTACTCTTGGATCCCATTTTAAATTACCATGTTTTATTTTATTGTTTATTTTTTGACTGATTACATTTTGAATTTTGGAATTAGATCTCCTATAATGCAAATATTTGCTAACGTTGTTTACAAAAACTTAATTTTTTGTGACGTTGTTTTTTATCTTATTATCCCTTAATTAGAAATATGTCGACCTCAATATCTGCTTCCCTAACTGTGCGCACACTCGTAGATCTCTTACAAGTCTCATCTCCATGCCTTATTTTGTTTACTCTTTTCAATCTGATTCAATTGAATTCAAAATTTTGAGTCACATCTAAGTGGATCATATCTATTACGTATTCGGAGTCCATATTCAATTGACATGTGAAAGTTTAAAAAGTAAAATTATTTTTTGATCAATCAATATATGACATGTGTCAATTTAAACTTTTAGTTATCCCCACGAACATGTGGTAGACATGTGGTCCACCTATGAAATACTCCAAAATCTTAGAAAAAGTCCACTCTCATGCTACAAATTCACGGATAAATCTCACCATCAACCTTCAATATGAATCATCAAGAGCTGATCGGGGAAAAACACATCAGCAAAGCCTACGATATAGGAAAAATGTAAGGAATTTACAGGCGAGAAGAAGATGGGACGATGCAAAAAATATTATTTTCCATAATTTGATTTCATGACATGTGTCTTTCTCAACTCCCAGCAAATAATGTGCTTTATGAGATCAAGATCCCTCATGGTGTCTTGCATGTAAATTTTTTAGAAACAAAACAAAAGAACCGTTCAGTGGTACCTCGCAACACAAAAGTTATCATGTTAACAATATAAAGATACTCAGGCCCAACCACCAAATACACACACAAATCAGCCCCTACAAGCAAGTTGAACAACAACGGACCAACACAATGAAAAAAAAATGAATAATAGATAATACAAATTTTACATTGTCTTAGGCCCTTTTTCTATCACCTTAAAGTTAATGCAACACAAAGATAATACAAACACTTATATTAACTTTGGCACTGCTATCAAATGCAATGTATAAAAGTTAGCAAAGGCAACATGATTTTTACAACAACAAAAAACTGAGGCAAAGACAACAAAAAGTAAATGCAACACAACTTTATGCAGTTCAAATTTTTATATTGTCATCAAATGTAACAGTGCCCAAAGGTAATGATAGAATTTGCATTGTCTTTTACATTACATTAAATCAAAGACAACACAAGTGTTTTGCATTTCCATCAAATATAGTGGTGCCCAAATGCAATAGAAGAATTTGTATTACCTTTTCCATTGCATTAGATAAAAGACAACAACAAACTCCCAAGATAGTCTATACCTGAATATGTATTTTGGAATTTAATAAACTTAAATTCAAATATTAAAAAAATCAAATTTATTGTATTTAAATGAAATATTAAAAGTATATGAAATGTGACTAAATCACATGTAACCTCATTATTTATATACACTATTTCCTTTATTCAATCTGAAATATCCTACCGTGTATGTCCGTCTTTGGCCTTCAAGGTTGACTCGAACGAAAAGGTACATATTCTCCTATTCTCATACTTTAAGTCCTGTTACAAATGTAAGGAAAAAATAACATTAGAAAAACTTCATTAGCACATAACACTTAGTAAATTTCAACAACAACACATATCAAACTCAATGAGATATGTAGTATAACCCTTAACAAATTTCAACAGCACTTACCAAATTTCAATAGGACCTGACAAACTTAAATAGTAACCAATCAAGATAGTAAACTTAAGCAGCATCAAACTTAGTTTACCGAATGCTATCAACAGCAAGCAAACTTCGTACAATAGAAACAACAAAATAAAACTTAAACATCAAATAACATTAGCAAAAGAAGCGACATATGCAGCAATAAATATAAGGAACAGATGTGGAAATGCTCTTTTTAGTAGCCGGACAAAGCGTCAAAAAAGCAGTAGTAAACTTGTTCAGTTAACCAGACTAAAAAAATACCAATTTGCATAGCATTATAAAGAGAATGTGATAAAATCAAGTGTAGTTAAGGCACAACACTAAAATAAGAATGTGAAAAAAATACCAAACTGCACAATGGTGAGTTTAGCAACCAAAAAGAATTTTTAGACATTATCTGAGTTATGTTACTCTGCATCTCTACACAATTAGACCATGTCAAGAGATGTGTCCATCATAGTAAGCTTTTGAATGGCACCTGCACAATATCGATTAAGGTTTTGAGTGAAAGATAAATAACAATTGCTCTTCACCTCGATGTTCACTTCACTTTCATGTTTACTTCCATACCGTATAGACAGAACATATGCTACACATACCATGTTCACTTCCAAAAAAGTGAACTTGCACCAACACTAGGCAATGTAGACCATGTAGACAAGTGTATAAAAATTTAGACAAATGTATTATTTCCTTGTAATAGGATAGTACAACATTTTGAGATTTCGTCAGCAGCTTCTGAATCATTCAAGAAATCCGAATCGTCTGTATTTTTTACAATGTAGGTTGCTTTATGCAGTATGCTCTTAACTAAGGTTTGGAAGAACGTAATTTTTTCATCTTCAAGCTTAATCCAGTTTGCCCTGGCCTGATCTTTCAAAAGGAATTGTTTCCTGCTCAAAGCTGTCAATAGATGATTTTTGACACCCTTTAAATCTTCTACAACATCATCAAACCATTATTGTCATAAGTCTTCTCAAGCCTATTAGTTTTGATCTCTGTGAGAGTAATGTCACTATCTACCTTACCAAATATATCTTTATTCCATTTAGAAAGTTTATTGGCCAGCTTCTTCAATTTTAGCATACAGTTGTCCATAGGTCTGCTACTCAACCTATCTTCCCAAGCAGAAACAACTGTCTCCTGAAAAGAGGCATGAGATTTCCACATTCTCAAATATTTGAAAGTCTTGTAATACCTTCGGTAGGCTTCCATGCATATCGACAGAGGCATGTGATCTGAAATTCCTTTATCTAGGTGATGGACTAGAAGATTTGTGAAATTCCATTGATTAAGGTCCTGTTTGGGCGCATCCATTTCTCTCTCTGCCTATTATTTGTCCATGTATAAAGATTGTCTACATATCCAATGTCTAAAACTCCTGCCATCAACATGAATTCAACAAAATCTCTTGTTTTACCATCATGCATGTGACAGTCACCCCCTTTCTTATCGTCCCTGGCTGTAGCAACAATAAAATCACCATAAATAATCCATGGGACAGAAAGAGCTACAGAGTGATCTATATGGAGGTTCACAAACTTTGTCTAGCATGGCGACTCCAAAGACCATAAACAAAACTGGCGAAAATTAATTTACATGAGGCTTCATCTTTTATATCACAGTGAATGCATTAAACTTGAACATTGAAATTTGTTAAGGTAACAATAGTTGGATTCCATAAAATTCAAACACATTTGTTGAATTCTGAGCTATCATATCAAAATGAGTACGAAAAACCAATTTCTTGGCCAGAATTTTAAGCATGTGAGACTTAGATTTGTGCTTCAAGATAGTTAGAATGGAAGGAGAATACATCTTAACCAATTATGTAAGATATGTGTTGGCCGAAGACGTGTTTAAACCCGTGATACTCCATACTATGTAATTTATTGATAATGGCTCAGTGAAAGGGTTTAGGAACTCTTAAGATCCTTCTTGTGGCAATAACATTTTTGACTTTCAATCTTCTCTTTTTGCATTTCTTTTTGCTGTTGAGAAGATTAGGATTGAGATTGTCATGGTCTTTGTTGATTTCTTAGATTGGTTCGCTAGGCAAAGTTCTCTTCTTGGGGTGTTTTATGGACTTGCATTTTTTGTATATCTCCTGCAGGTAAGATTTGAACTGGTTGGGAATTTATAGATGGATCTGCTGGAGGGACTAAAAAAATATTTCTTGTTGGACTACGGAGTCTGTAACCTTGGATTAAAGGACAAGCTCTACTTCTAAGGTAGTAACTGCTACTTTCTTATTAGCTTGATTCACTAGAATTTCGGTATTTTGGTTGTGACTTGTTGTTGGGTATTTTTGCCTTTTTTAACCTAACCCATGCACTTGTTACTGGGCGTTTTTATCTTCATGACTGCACTTTTTTAACTGCTAATTTGTTGAATATGAGCTCTAATCTCCTCAGACTTTGGATAAGTTATTGAAAATTTTGCAAGTTGAGATATGCCAGCTTTGATTTCTTGGGGAAGGAAAAGCATTGTTGCCTTTCCTTCATGGGTGACTCTATTTCTTACTAGGATATCTATGGTAGGGTAATTGACTGCCGTGTTGCAAAGAGGTGTTGCAAAGGAGGGCTGGTGGCTGGTGAAGGACTACTGTTGCTGCCTTGTGATCATAGGAACTTGTTGGTTGACTTGAGGCTGAGCTGCACCAATGGGAAAGGGCTGCAACTCTTAAGCTGCTGGAACAACATGGGAGATTTGCTGCATTTTATAGGAAGAAAAGTACTCTATTGTTGTAATGTTGAAGGTGAAACTGGAAAGACCAGATTTGTATGAATCACTTGCATGGAAGCTAAAGGGAAAACTAAGAGAAGCTTGGTAAACTTTCGTGTTTCATCATTTTTAGTAACTTGGTAATTACTGTTGAGATAAAGACTTTTTCTTCATGTTTTTTCATTTTTATTATGTCTTGCTCAATATTCCGCTATGTGCTACTGAAATTTGTTAAGTTTGTTGTTGAAATTTGCTAAATTTCATGCTAAAATTTTCTAAGTCCTGCTGAAATTTGCTAAGTCATGTTGCAATTTGTTAAAAGTCCTCCTGAGTTAATGCCTTTGCCATCATGCTTCTTCATTTTTTTATACGTTGCTCAGTTTTGCATTATGTGCTGCTGAAATTTGTTAAGTGTCCTACAAATATTTTCCAAGTCATATTGAAATTTGTTAAGTCTTGCTGATTTTTATCCCAAATACCCTTTTCTCTTTGTTTTGTACCAAAAATACCCTATTTTTTAATAACTGTAGCAAACCGCCTCTTTTATCCTCAATTTGCCTAGAGCTTACCATCTTCACCAAAGACGGTTTGACAAAGTGGCTACTGGTACCTGACCTGACAAGCCACACTAGCAAAGATCGCATACACAAAAGCAAATTGATGTCTCTAACACCGATTTTCCTAAAAACCGCACTTAACAAACCCGATTTTCTGGATACTTATTTTAAAATAACTCAAAATCGGGACTAGCGTCCGCATGCTGAAGCGGAATGGCAGTGAATCTTTTTATGGCTTCTTTACTTTTATTTGATCCTTCACCTATTAATGCCTTTTTCGATAAAGATCCAGCTATTGGAGTTCAGCGCAGAGTGTCGGGTTGTGCAGCTGAGAGATCATATTCGAGGTGATATGGGGAAGGTGATGTTGAAATCGAGGCTCAAGGTGTCGGGAATCACCCACAAAAATGTCAATCTGAATTTTTGAACCACGTCGCATAAGGCCGGATCTGGAACGCCACAAAACCAATAATATGGCTTTAGTGATAAATCGAATTACCCGATATAGATCTGGATCCGGATTACCTATTTCTTAATTTAATCGTTCTCAATATAGATCCATGATATATATTTGGATCTGAATTGAGAAATTCCCAAAAAAAAAACAAATACATAAATAGAATAAAAGTAATATCATATTACCCTAACTCTCACTCGTGTGCTCTCGTTATCGTATGATGGGAATATGTGACATTCCGAGAAAACAGAAGTCTTAGGCTTCTATTCGTAATGAGATGTGTTTTTGGGTTTTGCCCCGTGGGCCAAGCCCATCAACTGGGTCACCGGGTCTACGCTCGTGGGCCAGACCTAGTGGGTATTATCCATGAGTCTTACTCATGGATTTAACTCATCCGATTAATCCATATCAGACACGGGTTGAACCGGATCATATCTGTATCGAATTTTTATTCGGTTTCTATTCAACTTAATATCCCACAATTGATGGTATGCGACCCTTTAGGTTATTCTTATTCAGCCATGGGCTAGAGCCCATTAATCTTAAGTGGTCTCTAGTAAGACATTATGATTCCTAATTAAAAATAATTTTATTCGTGACAGCCGAACCTTAGTCAAAATGAGTCAATTTAACTGGTTTAATGGGCAAATACCAACATCTCCCACTTGCACATAAACCAGTTATTAATAATACCTCTGTCAAGCAATATCTTGAATGACCAAAAGGAAGGCGAAGTGTGAACCTTATTAAGCTTTTTTCGCGTTTTGCAATCTATGAGTAAGACTAACATATCGAACGACTAACTCTCAATCCATTTGAGCACGGCCATGCATTTCTCAATCTTTACTCATCGAGGGGTCCAAGGTTATTTCTCTCATAATATGAGAGTGATTGATCCATCTTGTTGGTTCAAATTCCTCATCAAGATTCATAACATACCCAGTAATCACCTTTATATCTACCGGGTTTATTAGTAGCTTTGGATGATATCAAAGCATATTACTCCTCAAGCAGGACAACATGACCAAATCAGGTTAAGGACTTTACTCGTATACTATAAGATATACTGATAACACTTAAAATCTTACAGTAAAGTGGGTCGGTCCAATACAAATTTTTCAGTATGTATCGACATTATTAGTTTGGTATCCAATATGAAACATGATCATCAACTAATCAACATACAAATCTTTAAGGATTATTGCATCCCCGAAATAATAATCATCAATTAGGGACATACTTAGAGCAATATTGTTTTGTGAATTTTAGAGTCTCATAATCAAGTCACATACTTGATGATTTGAAACAATTTTGTTATTCTTGGAATGAGAGTTGCATATTTTTAAGTCATAAGCTAAACTTAATTAATGATCTACCAAACATACAGCAAGCTCCCACTCAAATCAACATCCTACAATCATGTGGTTTAGTTATCAGATTATCAGTGGTTTCCGACGAACAAGGCGATTAGATCTGTTATTTATAAGTCTTACTTACATTATTAAAGGAGCTTTGTTCAACAAATCCTTAATATTTGAGATTCATCGATTTTTGTAAACATTCATATCACCTCTGGTAACAAATTTCACTTATGATATGAATGTACTGAAATTCTTACTTGATGTGTATTCAGTGTCCATTGTAGATTTATATTATCGTGTCGAACATTTCCAATATTTGTGGTTCCATTATTTGGATTTAAAATGAATTCACATCATGAATTGAAGTCATTTCCTATTAGGTTTGAGTGGTTATCCTTTTTGTAATATTTACAATAATTGCTTTCAAACTTTATCCAAAAAAGACATTCCTTGAGTACTTCTTATGTTCAAAGGATGTCTTTCTCACTGTGACTCACTGACTTATTGAGAAACATATTTCTCAATCATAAATAAATATGTTATACATATAGATTAACTATAATAAGTATGCTTCCAGAAACTCTTATGTGAACATAGGATTCTTTTCATTTTAGTGGTAATAAAACTTCTTTGATTATTTCTCCGAAATGAAGATTTCATCTCTAAGGTACTTGTTTCAGTCCAGAATGCTAAAACTTGCTTAATCTCATAGTCAAATATGAAAATGTAAAAGCTTGAGGTTGTGTCATACACATCCTCTTACAAATTCTCCTTAAAGAAAATACTTTCTTTACGTCCATACATTATATTTCAAAAAAAATAATTATGATGACTAGGATAATCCGAATGAATTTATATACTGTGATCAGTTTCACTGAATTCAATAACATGAACTCAACTGAAACACATCATCGCATCTTAAATGTTGAAATATTTTCAACTATGTTGGCCATTTGAATATCCACTTAGTTTCAAGAACTATTGCATCATTACAGAGTCAAACAAAGTCAATACTTTGTTTTGGCCCACATATATTTCATCTCGGATTTCATGACAAAAAGTCATTCCTCGGAGTTAGGGTCCACCACTGCTTCCATGTGATTCATAGGTCCATTGTCCTCTATTCATAACAGATGACAACTTTGAATCGTTTAATTAAACATATTATACATGTTTACGACTCATTCAAGAGAACCTATGGGGTGCTTCCATAAGAATTGTCACAACTCCTTGTGCACTATTTACTTTGGCTCTCGAACTCTTTCGAGTTATGTTACATTTCCACTAGTTTTCTTGGAATTTAATCTTCCTTAAAAACTTTGCTGTGAATGACAAACATTTCGTTCTCATTGGAAGTGTAAAAATCCATTTAAGTCTTCTTGGGTTTCTCACGAAGAAGCATTTATCAATCTCGGGACTATATTTGTGAACATTTTACAAGAATCCCTATATCTTGAATAAAGACATTCTTAGAACATTTCTAAGATATATATGATATGTTGTCCTTTTATTAAGAAATGATGAACTCCTAATGAGCACAATATTTTTTTGTGTACGCCCCACGAATTTGGTTGAAGATCAGCATAATTCATCATTGAACCGAATATGTCCAAATAGTTCGATCTATCCTTTCAGGCACACCCTTAGACTATGTCAAAAGTGTGGTATTCTTAAAGGAGTCAGTTGTGAAACTGTTTCACACTCCTCTTGATGATCATTAAAACTCTCGACTCAAATATTTTACTCATCGATTAAATTGAAGCGTCTCAATCTTCTTATCTAGCTGGTTTTATACCTCCCCTTTTGTAATTTCTTTGAACCATTCAAAGAATTCTGGTACATGTCATATCATATACATAACCATATTATTGCATTTATCAGCAAATGCACTAGAGTATATAAATGATTTTTGTCTTTCATAAATCTCATGCATCAACATGCATGGATTTTAAAGTTACTTAATTTCTCACTTAAACCAATGAGAGGAGTAACAATCACTTTGTCTATAAAAACAATATTTGTGTCTATTAAATATTTTAAAAGCAAAAGATCTCAAAATTCCATCAATATGGAATTTTGACTCGTTATGTGAAGTTAAATCTCTTAACTTGAGTTGGCCCATGAAAAAGGTTCCTCAGGTTCATGATCATCTCATAGGCTCCCATGTTCTCAAACTGCTTTTGCAAGTCAAATTGCATGGATTCCCTCATGAGATGAGCCGCGTCCTAAAAATCATCCTTATGCTTCTCATAAGCATTTCTCTCTTCACGAGAGGCTTTGGGAGCAGGAACAGCTTCGGGCGTCAGAGAGTCAAGAACACATTGTTTGCCCTCTACTTTGAGAACCATTCTTAAATTTTAATGTCATTCCTAAAAGTTTGTTTTGCTGAAAACATTCATATTCACGATTGATCACAGGGTAATGTCCAATGATGCAATAGTTGACATTTTTTTAAAAAAATTCTAAAATGGAAATAATGCAAATATGTTTAGTACCAAATCATAAAATTTGTTAATAATTTAACTAATTTTCTTACTGTACTTTAAAAAATGGCCCTCTCAAAGTATAATAAGTCAAGATCTTTGTTTCATTACATCTTGAGTCCACTTTAGCATTTCTCTCAAGATTTAACTATGTAGGTAAGCAACAATTGCTAATTGCATCATATGCAACTTTGTTAGCCGGGAGATATCCAATGTCATGATTCCCAATCCCCATGCCCCAAGGCCAAGACCGTCTTAAACAACCTTTGTTCACCTTGCTTCACTAAGATAATTGGGAATGAACAGCTTTAGCACGTCCCATTTTCTAATGATTGAAGCCTTGACAAATGTTGGTATTTTGGAAAGACATTTTCACGATTAATATTATGGAGGGTCGTAATTTACTTATCGTGCCTACGTAAATATGTGAAATAGTACGACCCCTAATCTTAAAGAGAATAAACTACAGTCATGCAATTTTTGGATCAACATCCATCCTTGCATCTCCATCCGTCGTTTGAACTCCTTGAAATTATCCTACTGGTTATGCTAAAATTTTACAAAAATACGAACGACACGCAGACCATATTTTTAAAATTACATAAATATAGTTGACACGCCAGTCATAATTAAATAAACTAGGGTCATACTATTCAAGCAAATAATATCAACATATTATAAAAAAGCACAAACAACTTTATACACAAAATTATAAATATTAAACTCATAAAACTGTGCAGCATGATTCTTCCCAAGGCCCAATACAAAAATTGATCCGTAATAGGTTTTGATGCTAATTAATTTAATTTGAATCAATTTCATAATTTGATTAAAATTGGACATTTGGTTTATTTGTTCAATAATTGAACAATAAAACAAATTATGCCAATTATTATGAATGATTTAATAATTAAATTAAATAATCAAATTTATAAAAATTGAAACATAATTAAATCAATTGAATTTCTAATTTAACAATTAAACTAGAAAATTCAAACAATATTAAATGAACTGAACCAAATTTTAATTGATTTCTGGGCTAACAATTATACCAGAAATAAACTTATCAGATGAACCAAACTGATTTTTCAATTTACTGTAGGCTTGACAATTAAATCCAAAATCAAATTATTCATTTTGAACAGGTTTCAATTTCTGAGTCAGAAAGACGAACTATAAATCAAATTGGTTCAACTGTTGAGCCAAAATGATTCGGTTCGGTCCGGTTCACAGTTGAACCGGACCTGTCTCCTTCTTCTCCGATCGACATCGGGATTCGCCTCACCCTCATCGGTATCCACCATGAAAATTGGTGAGGCTCCATTTCTCACTGAATTAGTTGTGTTATGGTCGAGCAATCTCAAAATTGATAGATCAGGTCCCTCTATGGCGATTCCACACAGCACGAAGGGAAAATGACATAAAGTCTGACCAGCCTCGTTCGAAACTCGGCGCTCGAATCTGCTTTGATTCATCACGCTACAGACGCTGAAATGCAAAGCATCAATAGCCGAGTCGATCACTTCCTCGTGCCTTGTCATTAAACGACCGACTCCCATCAAAATCAACACGACTGATTCGCCTCGAATTGCCAGCCGATGATGATATCCACCACTGCGTCGCCCAAATCTGGCCAAGGAAGAATCCATTCTTTACATCAATAGACTCGTCAGGCAGCACCGATTCAAACCCATCCTTAAGCTTTCTAAAATCTGATCCGGAAGGTCGGAATTGAGTTACTATGGCGGCCTTTCTGACGAAACATGAATGCCGAGTTAACTCACCAAGTTGACTTGGCCAATTTAGCCTAATCTGACTCGGTGACATGGCATTGAGTTGACTCGATCAACTCTCCAGGTTGATCCGGACATATCTAGAGAGGATTCAGTTCCAAGTTCATTCCCGAATGAAAAATTCTAGAAAAATTCTAAAAATTTGCAAGAAATCATTTTCAGTTTTGTAATGTTCATAACAATGAAATACTAAAATATCATTTTTTGTTACTTCCATTTCGTTCAATTTTCCTGTATCTAATCACAGAAAAATAACTGTATCAAATATAAACTATGTGAACCAAATTCACGAGTTGCTTTGATATCACTGCTAGAAATCCCCACACAAATTTTAATCTGTATTTCCAAACCATGTGACATAAGCACAGATCCGGAACGCCTCAAAACCAATAATATGGCTTAAGCGGTGATCCGAATTAATAGATATAGATACGGATCCGGATTACCTATTTCTTAATATAGATTTGGATCTGTGATATAGATCTGTGATATAGATTTGGATCTGAATTAAGAAATCCCCAAAAGAAAACAAATACAAGGATAGAATAAAAGAAATACCATATTATCTTATTTCGTTGTGCGACAGGTGGCAGGTGGCAGGTGGCAGGTGGCACACCTCTAACGATATCCACACACAAGTGTGGGATACTGCGTCCGACTGGAGTACTAGCTATCTTGGAAAACTCTAACCCTCGCTCGTGTATCTCTCGTTATTATATAACGAGAACATGTGACATCCCCATAAAACAGAAGACCTAGGCTTCTATTTATAATGAGATATGTGCTTCTCCGCGGGTCAAGCCCATAAATTGGGTTACCGGGTCTGCGTCTATGGGCTAGATCTAGTGCGTATTATCCATGGGTTGTACCATAAATTTAACCTATTTGGTTTATCCAAATCAGACGCGAGTTGAACCGGATCGAATCTTTATTTGGTTTATATTCAAATTTATATCCTAGTATCCTACTATTGATTGTGTGCTACACTTTAGGTTTATTCTTATTCAGTCATGGGTTAAATCGCTTTAGGTTAGATCGCTTTAATCATAAGTGGCCTCTAGTAACACATTTTGATTCCTAATTAAGAATAAATTGGTTTGAGACAATTAAATCTTAGTAAATACGAATCAATTTAACTGATTTAATGGACAAATACAACAAAACGCGCATGTTCAACCTCTAGTTTCAAAATGTTCTAAAGATAACAGAGTGGTGGTAGAGATGGAGGAGGACTAAGACCGGTGGCTGAGTTAGAGCCCAGTTCGATCTGCTTGGCAAAAATGATGTAAATTTTAATCGAAGGTAGCAGTGACAAGCATCTAGCTTTGAACCAAATGCAGCCACAAGTGTTGTAATTGCTTCAAAGATAACAGCAATGACTACTCTGATGATGAACTCGACACATCCGGCTATCACAACTCCTCCCGAACCCATCAATTTCCTCAAGGTAATGCTACATATAATCCCATTGTTCGACATACTCATCAATTCTTATCAACCAAAATCAGCCCAGATAATGTGTGTTCTAAAAAAATTGGTTTATGTTTTATAGAGCTTGGTCCCATGCTGAAACGTCGCTGAAAGAAACTTCTTGGCAGACGCAAGTAGACTATTCTAGAAGAAACAAGCTCCACTAACGGAAAGATGAAGAAATGTGGCGCATTGTGACAGACGATCTTGTATCTCTTGGCCACCTTGCTTCGATCTGCAAGTCACATTGGGGAAAAAACTGTTGGTCATCCTGTGGTAGGAATTGCTCTGTTGTGCTACTTAATTTTCTTTATTTCTGAAATATTGTTGCTATAATTAATTTATTTTGTTGGAATTGTAGGTGAGTATGAGTATACTAATGCGCTGGTTGGTGAAGAAAGGTTACTAATTGACCTTCTTCCGATCAAAGTTTCAGATAGCGTGGCTAATAGGAAGCTACAAGTTGCTTCTGCAGTCGTTTCCACTGATCTTCTTTGATGCTCAGTCGCATGCAACTGTTTTGATTCTGTCGTCATTCTCCCCAGAAATAAAATCTCCAAAAAACGCTTTCATGATTCGATCCCTTCAATAAAAAAAAGAAGATGAATGTGAACAACACAACAATGGAGCTCTTCCATTAGCAATCCCTCGCACGTGAACAATGCCGGAGGATTTTTCTCTGAAGAAAAACATGAACGCTAGTCCTGGTATTGAGTTATTTTGAAACGAGTATCAATAAAACTAGAATGGGTTAGTGTGGGTTTTAGGAAAACTGGTGATACAGACCGCAGTTTGCTTTCGTGTGTGCAATCTCTATCAACATGGCTTGTGAGGTTGTATTGAATATATAGATGGAAACGTTGTCGTTTTAGAAAAGTGGGAAAGCTATTGGTTTTGATTTTTGAGAAACTGTTACCTATCTGCTAGGCCTGTCAATGGGTAGACCCAGACCCGTTAACAAAGACCCAGATCCAAACCCGTTTTTCTTAGACCCAGACCCAGATCCGCTATCTATAGATCCATTCATTTAGACCCAAACCCAAAACTCAGTTTTAGACCCATAGATTCATTTTCACAAACTTAATCAAAAGAATAATAAAAAAATTGAATTTGTTAAAATTTTTAAAGATAAAATTAATTTAAAAATGAAAATTAATATAACTAAATAAACTTCTTTAAAATATATAATTTAACTAAATGAAATTAAATAATTACAAAAAAATGTCAAACCGAGACTAGACATTTAAGATATCCTCCTACTTCCATCAAAATTTCATTTGTACCCAAACAATGTTACGTGATTCAACACATTTGGGCTCCAATTAGTAAGAAGTACAAAGAGACAAATCATAAGGGTGCATAAATATAATGCTGGTCTCATAGCCCCTGTGCACAACCTGAAAAATTAGATTAATGACTTTAACATCTTCAACCAAATTAAACCTCTCTTTCATAAGGAGAGCCAGACTCAACTGGATTTTATGTTAACATCCTTAAAATCTAACACAAATAACATGCAATTCAAAAATAACTCTTCAGATATTTCTTCAGTGCAATGAAATCTTCAAACTTCAATGTACCTGAAAATCAAACACATAATTACAAAATAAATATGTAGGCTACAATAGATTACATGTTGAAGTTAGTCAAAAACCATCTTAATTGAATAAGCATACCTTATTTTTTGGGAGATTCAATCCAATCTTGTGTAGTTATTAAAGCCCCTACAATTTCAGGAAGCAGGGAAGCTCGATGATCATCGACTACCCTCCCTCCTATACTAAATGCTGCTTCTGAAGCTACAGTAGTCACAGGAACTGCTAAAACATCACGAGCAATTTTTGACATCATGGGAAATCTAGATGCATTAAGTTTCCACCAATCTAAAATCTCAAACTTGGCATTCGAATCCAGTGTCAATAATGGCTCCTCCAGATAAATCTGCATATCTGTCTTCATTTCTCTAATACGTCCCAATTTCGCATCTTTGTACCATGAACTGAAACCAAGCAAACTCTCACCCAAACTGCACACAGTGCTTCCACCAATATGGTCATTGCTGACATTAGCAACAACTGTTGATGACTCAGATGAAGCAATCCCCGCGTACAAGTTATAAAGGTCAGAAAAAGTGTTCTCAACCTTCTGAACAAGACCGTGAGATAAATCTGTTGGAATCTGCCCATTAAACCAGTTAATTGACTCGTATTGACTGTGATTTTGGTTACCTCGAGAACCAGCTATTCTTAATTAGGGATCATAATGCCTTACTAGGGGCCGCTTATGATCAATGAGCCTTTGCTCATGTCTAACTAAGAATAAACCTATAGGGTCGCACACAATCGAGTGACGGATATTGAGTTGAGTAATAAACCGAATAAGATTCGGTCCAACCGGCGCCTGATTCGGATGAACCAAATGGGTAAGACCCATAGATACTACCCAACTCAGCTGATGGGCTTGGCCCACGGGCTGAAGCCCATAAGCACTTCTCTATAAATAGAAGCCTAGGGCTTCTGTTTATTCTATGGGAAGAGGAGAAGTGACGTCAGTTCTTCAATGCGATTGAAGACAGGAGCGCGAGGAGGGTCATTCGCGAGCTAGTACTCCAGAGGGCGCGGTATCCACCACCCGTGTGTGGATATCGGTAGAGACGCGGCACATGACGCGTTCATATTGAGGTAACCCTAATCCCCTCCTTCTGGGTGTTTCGATCCGGATCCAGACTTGTGTCTGTTAATTCGGATTGAAACTGATTATAATAAACACTGGGTATTCCGGATCCGGGCTTATGCCGTGTGGTTCGGTAAACCCTTCCTACATTTGTGTACGCGATTCCCAACAGTGGTATCAGAGCACCTTTACGAAATTGGTTTGTAGATTATAAGGATTCGTATTTTTCTGGAATTATTTTGAATTTTTTCGAAAATTTTTGGATCATATTTTTCATGAAGTTAACGAAACGGAAACCCAGATCTGCACAGAACAATAAGATTTTTCGGAAAAAAAACAATGAAATATTGACATTTGAATTTTTCTGGATTTACTGAAATTTTTCCAGAAATTTTCAGAACAATTTTTTCGTTGATTTTGACGAAACTGAACAAAACTATGTTGAAACTGTACTGGAAAATACTGATTTTCTGGGTTTCAAAGAGTCAAACCGGGACATGGGGATGTCCAGGTTCATTGAACTGACCTTTCCCCTTTCACTGAGTTAATTTGGTTGATTAATTAATTCCGTTAATTGATGATTGAATGTGGACAAATAGTTGTCTGAATTCATAAATTTTGATTGATTCTGAAGTTGATTAATTTGTGAAATTAAACGATAGCTGGATTAAGGGATCAATTAACTAAATTTATGAAATTAAATCGATTGATTAGATATGTCAATTAATTTGTGAAATGAAACGACAGGTGAATTAATGGAATTCACATAGCCGAACTAATTAATGTCGATAATGAGTTGTCATTTTATGGAATTGAATAATCAATCTCCTTTTCTCTTTCCCTTAACCTGTAATTACTCCACCACCTTTCCAAAATCTCCACACATCTCCACAACACCAGCATCATCTCTCCGTCTTCCCATGACGATTCGAATGGCGAATCGGACACAACACCACCTGTGGCGGTGGTGAAATGGCGAATGGATCTGGAGGGCTGACGTTGCGAATGGAGTTTGCTTTGTGGTTTTGGATCGGAGTTTTGCACACATGGCTCTTGGAACGGAATTCGATTCGCATCGAGTTGGTAACCAAGGTCAGGGTTCGACGGCGGATGTCCCAGCATCGGCGAATGGTTTTCTTTAAAACCCTGATTTGCTGATGTTGAGACTGTGCTTGTTGATTTGACTCAGTTGCTGTTTCCGATTGGATCGGAGGTAGATCTGAGAAGTAGGAATCGGGTTCGTGTACTGTTGCTGCTCTCGATGGGAGGACGGAACGGCCGACCTCAGCTTCCGAAAGAACAACATTTTTTCCTGTCTTTTGGTCGGCGTAGAGACGAGACAAAACTCCAGGCTTGGGTGCAAGGCCTAGCGGACGGGCAGGAATTCAGCCCGGGACGTGGAGGATCAGATTGGGGCGGCGCTGATGGGACCATCGGCGGGCCAAGGCGGTGGAATGTCGCCGTTTTCTGGATTTCTCCAGAAATTCGATGCAATTTGGGAGATATAGCTGGTTCGGTTCGGTTCAAGAATGAACCAGGTTGATTTGCATTTGGTTTGGTTCGCATTGTTGAACTGATTTACTGAAGAGTTCAATTAGATAAACGAAATCAGTTTCTGTTCAAATAATACCCGTTGAATTATTGGTAAATCACTATTCAATATGTTCACCAGTTGGGTTCACTGTTACAATATGTTCACCACATGGAGGTTCACTGCTCAAAAAAATTATAAAAATATAAAAAATACAGTCCGAAAAATGTTCACTATTCATATTCCTCAAAATCTGTAAATTAGAAAAAGAATCTAGACAAAAAAAATCCGGTAAATTAAATACAAAATGAAATCTCAAAATGGCAATTAAATCTGTTTCATAATAAATAAAAAACAAATCTCATATAATTAATACAGAATAATAAATGAACTCAAAAAAGGAAACCATATAATTAATACATTGTTGTTTCATGTAAATAATGATTGGTCCACGTTTGTCTACAACGGTTCTCAATTTAAGGAGGTTCTCAACTGATCCACCCTATATATATATATATATATATATATATATATATATATATATGGGGCTGTTCCACTGAGAACCACAAATTTGGTGAGAACTTAGAACTCAAGGCAAAAATGGTGTGTTGTGTCGTGTGTTTTCTGGACGCGTGTTATGTCTTGTGTGTTGACACGATCATCTCATCCAACAGTCAAGATTGAGTTCTCAGTTCTCACCTGGATTTGGGGTTCTCAATTGAACCTCATTCTATATATATAAATATATATATAAGGACTTAACTTAAAGCTTATAAACTGTAATTTAAGTCTTAAACTAATTCTAAATTAGATTACCACACATATGAACCTTCTAATTGAGTACTAAGCATTTACCAGATAGCAGTTTGCCTCGGGCTCCACAATGCTCTTGTTCCTCCGTTTTTCATCTTCATCACCTTGTAAACATCCGATAGGTTGGTGTCCTTCTCCCTGCGAGACCACTTCAGTGCCCACAAATATATGAATTGTTATTTTCTGAAGTAAAATTTATAGACACAAAAAATACAAATCTAGCTCCGGTTAAGGCACTTTACTATGTCCCTGGCATGCGAGTGCGCTCCATTCGACTCAAAATGATGGGTCATCGGTTCTTGTTCGTTGACCGTGTCAATTTGGTTCTACCAGTTCTGAGCCTGCACCTTCTGGAACTCAGACATCTTCAGCTTTCGATCATCTCTGACCAGAAGGCTTACCCATTGAATTCCGGCTTTACGAAGTCGCTCTCACTAGTGACACAAAGTGAGTCTGATACAATATCATATCATTTTGCCTTGATGCATTTGGCGACCTTTAAGTCACCCTCTGGTCTCTAAATGTACTTGGACTGAGACAAAATGTAAGTGTTAGATCACTAAATACGTATTGGTAAAATGTGAACTCTAACTAAAATCAACAACTAACCTTAAACATATCAAACCACTTCTTCCATACTTCAGCTGGAACTTCAGAATCCTTGATTTAGGGTCCACTCTACATATACTTTCCATGTCTATAGTCCATAACTTCTTCAAATGTTGCTCCTAGATCAGTGATGGGAGCGGAGTCTGGACCTATAGGCCTGGTGCAGCTGACAGGCCGCTCGGGGTAGGCAAGTGCGGTGGACTTAACTAGCTCAAATATGTGAAGTTATCGGACAACTGATCCATCCGGTTATGAGATTTGGTTTGACCAGGTCCAGCGGGAGGCTGAAGAGGACGACACCCCGGTGAGCTGGCGGTCGGGAACGGGGGCATTACTCTACCACTGATTTTCTGGCTAGTTGGAGACTCCACCACAAGATCTCACTTTTCTTCTTGATGGCGGATGAAGGACGCATGGCTGCAACTCTTATAAAAAAATGATTCGTTACCAAAGCGCATACAAGTTAGTCTATTTCAAGCAAATTAATTAGGGAACACTACAAAAAGGGTGTATGAACTACCACGTTTTCAAAAATTACGGGCGTAACTATTGATTTTTGCAATTTCCAGGTTTTTACTTTTCTGGGGCCATGTTGTAATTAAATAAACTTCAATCTCATCCAGAAATATTTTAGTCTAATTACTAATTGAACCCTTACCCTTTGTTAATCAAAACAATATCATTTTGACATATTTTATTTTTTATATAAATTTATCTTATAAATCTCATTTCTATTTTATTTATTTATTTTTCATTTAATTTAAGAAAATGGAGATTGGAAAATGTAGAAGCACACCCGGTAGGAACCCAAAAAATATGTTGGATTAGACATAAAGTGAAGTTAGGGATTGACTTGAGCAGCCCGGATGGAAAGTAACCCCACAAAATTGGTGTTGCGAGATTCAAAAGCTTGAGGCTTTTCAAGGAATTGGTGGCTGTAGGGAGGGTTTGAGAAATTGTTTAATGAAATGTTAATGGTTTCAAGAGTTCCAAAGTTGATAATGTTGCTAGGGATGAGTTAGAGATTTGGTTTGCTGAGTGTGCTGTCACGAATCAATCTAAAAAGACCCAAAATTGAAGCTATGAAGCCAACCACATTCCTTATAAAATCACAGCCCACATAAACATATCTTCATCTCCGAATTCTTGCACAAAATAAGTCCCAGTAATATGTTTTTTGGGTTCCTACCGGGTGTGTTTCTACATTTTCTAATCTTCATTTTCTTAAATTAAATGAAAAATAAATAAATAAAATAAAAATGAGATTTATAAGATAAATTTATATAAAAAATAAAATATGTCAAAACGATATTATTTTGATTAACAAAGGGTAAGGGTTCAATTAGTAATTAGACTAAAATATTTCTGGATGAGATTGAAGTTTATTTAGTAACAACATGACCCCAGAAAAGTAAAAACCTGAAAATTGCAAAAATCAATAGTTATGCCCGTAATTTTTAAAAGCGTGGTAGTTCATACACCGTTTTTGTAGTTTTTCCAATTAATTATACAAGCTCGGTATAAGCCTACAAGAATATAATTTCAAATTTTAATGTCATACAAGCTTATACAATGTAACAATAAAATTAATTCAAATTCAATTAAACCTCATACATAAATGTATAAACTCAAAATTAAAATCATAATTTAAACTCAAACTCAACATACTCACTCTTAATTTTTTATAAATCATCGCATAAAATTATAATTGAACACTTATTTGGAGGGAGAATTTTTGGTAAAGGATGACAGTGGAGGAAGAGGAGACGATGAGACAACGGTGGAGGTCGATAATGGTTGATCGTTGGGACGACGGTTGGGACAGAGAGTTGACAATTGGGACGGAGGTTGGAGGTACATGGGAGTGGAAGTGGAGGTCGAGGTCAAGATTGGGTTGCAGCAATCGATGGGTAGAAGGTTAAAAAATCATTGATGAGCTGAAGGATTCCTCATAAAATAAGTTCGTTTAAACTTGAAATACAACCCTTCATCTAGTAGTGGTAACAGAGAATGATTTTACAATGTATCCACTTTGATGCCTAAAATTTTCTCAAATTCGACAAACACATAATATTTCAATTAATCATTAGTTAGATCCAAAACTAATTAATAAATAAAAATATATATTATTAGTAATAAAATATTTTTGTATACTTTATTAAAAGTGTGATGATCTAAATTTTGATCTGTCTTAAGGTGTGTATTGTTATTTGTTTTTTCGCCTACCTAAAATATCATTAGACAATAATTTTTATGTTTGTCCAAAACGTACTCAATTATTGAAAGGGAAAAATTTCAAAAGGGGTCATGAACTATCACCACTTATCCAATTGCGGTCAGAACTATCGTGATTTATAAAAAGAGTGCGATGAAAAAAAAATTGGACTTATTTTCTAAAATAAAATTTACCGTTACACTCCTAAACTTATATTATCACAAGACTTATATTCGTGTGCGAAAATTACATCGTTTGGTTATCAAAATATATAATATCATTTTACAAACAAAACAAAACGATGTCTTTTCATGCTCAATCATTCATAATCCTCAACAAATTTAATAAGATCTATTTTATATAAGAAATCAAACAAATTGGTCTTAAACATCATTCAAAATCAGTCCAATTTTTTTTATCGCACCTTTTTTATAATTTGTGATAGTTCTGACCGCAATTGGATAAGTAGTGATAGTTCAGAACCCATTTTGAATTTTTCCCCTTCTTGAAATAGCACTTGATAATATCAAATAACCATTTTATGTAGTATATGGAACTCTAATATGATACTTGTATATCAAATGCTATCTCTTTTTAATTCAAACTTAGTTTTATATCGGGTTTTGTCCATATGTATCCAAACTTATTCCAGTCACAGTTTGTGAATCACTCTTCCGTACTCTAGGAGCACCTGCTCCCGTTTCCGACGTCATTTTAATTTTGATGACAACGACGTCGTTTTACGTTTTACGTTTTACACGTTAAAATACACACTCGGCCCAAACTACCGATGAATATAGAAGCATAGCTGATGAATATAGAAACACAGCTGATGAATATAGAAGCACAACTGTTGAATATAAAGCACAACTGATGAATTTATGCGTCTATATTCTCAATTCTATATTCATTAGTTTTGTATATTCATCAGTTGTGATTCTATATTTACCAGCTATGCTTTTATATTCACTAGTTTTATATATATTCATCAGTTGTGCTTCCATATTCACCGATTTTGTATATTTATCAGTTGACCTGCTATATTCATTAGTTGTGCTTCTATATTCATCTGATGATTTATGTTTCAATAATTGTATAAAATAATAACTGGTGAATATAAAAGCAGAACTGATGAATATAAAAGCATATATTTATTAATTGTGCTTCTATATTCATTAATTGACCTGCTATATTCATCAGTTATGCTTCTATATTCATCAGATGATTTATGCTTCAATAATTGTAGAAAATAACAACCGGTGAATGTAGAAGCACAACTGATGAATATACAAAAATGGTGAATATAGAAGCACTACTGGTGAATATAAAAGCACAACGGGTGAATATAGAAGCATAACTAATGAATATAGAAGCACAACTGGTGAATATAGAAACACAACTGGTGAATATAAATGCATAACTGATGAATATTCACTAGTTGTTCTTTTATATTCACTAGTAATATATATAAGCAGAACTGATGAATATAGAAGCAGAACTGATGAACATTCACCAGCTGTTTATAGAAGCTTGATGATGATTATTCATCATTTATGCATAATATTCATCAATTGTGCTTTAATATTCATCATTTGTACCCCTATATTCGTCAGCTAACATAATGAATATTCATAAGATGTGCTTTAGAAATATTCATCAGCTATGCTACTATATTCATCAGCTGTACTGCAATATTCATCAGCTGACATAATGAATATTTATAAGTTGTGCTTTAAAATATTCATCAGTTGTACTGCTATATCAGCTGTGCTGCAATATTCATCAGCTGACATAATGAATATTGATCGGTTGTGCTGCTATACTCATTAGTTAACAAAAAAACCTAATTAATATGAAAATATAACTGATGAATATTAAAGCACAGGTGATGAACTGATGAATAAAGCAGGTCAACCGATGAATATTCATCAGCTGTGCTTTAATATTCAACAGCTGTTGTGCTATATTGATCAGCTGCGCTGCTATATTCATCAACTGTGTTTCTATATTCATCAGTTGTGCTGCTATATTCATCAGTTAACCAAAAAAATCTAATTATTGTATAAAGTACAACTGATGAAATGTAGCAGCACGACTGATGAATATTGCAGCACAACAAATGAATAAAACAGGTCAACTGATGAATATTCATCAGCTGTGTTGCTATATTCATTAGATGTACTTTAATATTAATTAGTTGAGCTTCTATATTCGTCAGCTGACGTGCTGAATATTCATCAGTTGTGCGTCTATATTCGTCAGCTGACATGATGAATATTCATCAGCTGTGCGTTAAATTATTCATCAGCTGTACTTCTATATTCATCAGTTGTGCTGCTATATTCATCAGTTGTGCTGCTATATTCATCGGCTGTGCCGCTATATTCATCGGCTGTGCCGCTATATTCATCAACTGTGCTGTTATATTCATCGGTTGTGCTTTATTATTCATCTCCTCTGCTTCTATATTCATCAGCTTTGTTCTATACTCATAAACTGTGCTTTAATATTCATCAGCAGTGCAGCTATATTCATCAGTTGTGCTGCTATATTTATCATTTATTACTGGCCGAACGCAACAAACGAGATTAAAAATGTCTAACAAGCAAAACGACGCCATTTTGAACAAATTCAAAACGACGTCGTCCCTGAAAACTTGTGCTCTCGGAGCACACAAAAATTTGCACAGTTTGATACAACAGCTCACCTTAAATCAACTGCCGTTTCGAGCATCAGTTACTGAAAGTATGCCATTTAATAATCTAATTGGAAACCATTGGATAAATTTTTATGGGAAAAAGCCAGAAAAAAAAAACCCTTTCTCTACACCATATTTTCTTTCAACGAAGTATTGGTAGCTAATAGCTACGAATGAAAATAAGTCATTTTTTATACGGAGCGCAGGGTTTTAGATTACTACTCCCTCTGTCCTCTTTTACATGTCACTTAACCGAATTTTTTTGTCCACTTTTACTTGTCACTTAACAATTTTCAATGCGTATTTAATGTCAACAACTACCTTAAAATATCAAACATTAATAACTTCATTCTCATATCCAATAAAAAATACATTCTCCACCAGTAATCATCTACCAATTTTACTTTTTGCACGAATTTTTTTATAAACACATCAACCACTCATTTATTAAATTTGTCTAACCGCTAGCATTAACTTCACCTTAATCTACTCAAATTAACCTTAAACGACATGTAATAGAGGACGGAGGGAGTACTTCACTTGCTGTCATCAGCAACCAATCCATCTTCGTCGAGCCTCAGCGTCAGCCGACTTCAAACTCGGTCGCTCGCTCGCTCGCTCGCCCGCAGTTTTGTACGTCTCCAAATCCATCCCACAGATCTCCCCCCTCTCCTCCCTCCCTTGAAAACCTAGGTTGCCCCGCGCCATGGATATGCAGAACGACTTCGATCGCCTCCTCTTCTTCGAGCACGCTCGCAAGACCGCCGAAGCCAATTACATCAAAAACCCTCTCGACGCCGAAGTAAGCCTTTCACCGATTCATTTCCTTCGCCTTCTCTCACCCCATGTGAAATTTTTATTCTTCTGCGAGTCATTGATTCGGCTACTGCTTAGTTTGGACTCGTTTTTTTCTGACAACTTGGATCTTAGGGTTTTCTGGTTTTGGATTGAAAAGTTGGTTCCTTTTTATTTTTTATTTTGTGGGTTTAGAATTTGACGAGATGGGGTGGGGCGCTGCTGGAGCTCTCGCAGTTCCAGAACGTCCAGGATTCCAAGTCCATGATTAGAGGTAATTGCTTTTGTCTCGGGGATTAAATATCTTATTGAACTTCTGTCATATATTTTATTCCTATATTGTACTGTAGAGTGTTATGGAACTGTATGATTGTTTATT
>NQLW01000367.1:4481-14761 GCA_002312845.1 Kalanchoe fedtschenkoi | reverse complement strand
ATATATATATATATATATATATATATATATATACGGGGCGGATCAGGTGAAAACCACTTTGGATTTGTAAACTGTGAATCGTTTTTAATCGTTGATCTATTTCAAATCAATGCATCAGATTTTTTCGCTTTTATTACATAAACGTATGTTAATTAATTATGTTTTAATATTAAGCAGATAAGATCAAAATTTAAACCCGGAATATATTCTTTCCTTTTTTTACGCAACCTCTTAACTATCAAATCTCTTGATTTATTCCTACTTTTATGTTTCGTCTTTTAAAAAATATAATGATGATCTCCAATCCGACAATCGAAGATGAATCATCTGATGTGCATCACGATTTCATGGTGCACCTAGTGCACCTATTACGAATTTGAGATGGTGCACTGTAATTTATTGATACACTATTTGGTGCATAATATAAGAGACGGTGCACATATTGATTTTAGATGGTGCACTTTTTTATTTTGGTATGATGCATCATAATTTATTATTTTATTATTACTTGGCACCCTGTTATATTGTAATAGTGCACAAGTTAATTTCACATGGTGCACAAGCTGATTTTATATGGTGCACAAACATTCACTCCACGGCTCTCCAAACCCTGCCCAAATCAGTTGATGTTGCATCTAGATGAACGAAAAAATGTTTGACTGATCAAATTGATGATCGAACAATATATGAGTAAGGAATCTACGAAATATATGTAGTGGAAGAGAGAGGAAAGAAGATAATCATAAAGATTATCTACAAAAATATTTATTGTGGAAAAGAGATTATCATAAAAGATTTATTAAGATAATATTCATGCTATAATTAAGGGAATCTTTAAATGAAAATTAAAAGATATAATAATTTATTTAAAAATCTTAATAATCATGTCCGTTCAATTGAATAAAATCAGTGGACATAATGAGTTCACAGTTTACAAATCTAAAACGGTTTTCATTTGATCCACATTCTATATATATAGACAAGGGATCAAATGTAAATGATAATTTCATTGTAAATAGTGGACAAATCTCATCCATCCATATTGATAGATCCTACGGCTGTTTAGATTGTTATTTTTATTTTGATTTTTCTCGGTTCAACTCTGATTTATCCGGTTCAACTCATCACGGTGAAGATTTCTTCTTAAAATTGGGAGAAGAGATCAAAGAGAGAAACAATGAAAAGAGGGAACGAAGGAGCCGCCAGCGGTCATCCACCGAGCAGCTTAAGATCCCTTTGGTCACCACTGTCATATCCCTGCGTCGGTCGTGACCACTTCAAGATGGAGAGATCCACAACGCCTCCTACCAACGCGCTCCAGATCCGAGCACCTCAACCACGCAGGGAGTGGAGCCTTCGAAACCCTAAGGTTCATACATCCACTCGCCTGAATCACGAACGCAGATATGAGCCATCGACGCACCTCCACTGCAGTCGTCCTCCACATCGGGTCGATTCCAGCTAGATCCTCTTGAATCCAAAAGAAAGAAGTTGAAGTGTTCTGGTTCTGCACAGAGTATACCATCGAAGAAAAGGTTATTGAGAGGGCATACAAAAAGCTTGCCTTCGATGCTTTGGTCATTCAACAGGGGAGGCTCGCTGAATAAAAAAAATGTTAATAAAGATGAGCTGCTTCAAATGGTCCGATTTGGGGCTGAAATGATATTCAGTTCCAAGGATAGCACAATTACTGATGAAGACATTGATAGAATCATTGCAAAAGGAGAGGAAGCTACGGCTGTACTTGATGCAAAGATGAAAAAGTTTACTGAAGATGCCATTAAGTTCAAGATGGATGAAACTGCGGAGTTGTATGATTTTGATGATGATAAGGACGAGAATAAAGTTGATTTCAAGAAGTTTGTTAGTGAAAACTAGACTGCTGAACCATCATGACGAGAGAGGAGGTGAAATTATTCTGAATCTGAGTACTTAAAGCAAACAATGCGCCTCAACGGCCCATCAAAACCCAAGGACCCTCGCATGCCTCAGCTGCACGACTTCCAGTTTTTTAACACCCGGAAGATAAGTGATTTGTATGAAAAAGAGGTTAAAGCATGCCCCATGGTGAATCAAAAATTCACCATGAGAGGCTGAGATTGATGCTCTTGTTGCAGAAATTGAAGCTGAGAAGGCGGCTGCCGAGGCGGCAAAGAAGGCCCCTCCCAAAGACAAGTAATTTGAGTCACTGCCATTTTAGTTTGCATTGTAATAGAAGTGGTGAACAGTTTGTTCACTGAATTATTTTTTTAGCAGTGGTGAATAGTTTGTTCACTAGATCCATTTTTTAGGTGCAAGAGCTATATGTTTAGATTGATTTTAGGGGAAAAACCCAAAAGGGGCCCTGAACTATCACCGCTTACCCAATTGCGGTCAGAACTACCATGATTTCTAAAAATGGTGCAATGAAAAAAAAAAGGGACCGATTTTCTAAATTAAAATGTACCATTACATTCTAAACCTAATATTGTTATAAGATTTAGATTTGTGTGCAAAAATTATGTCATTTGATTATCAAAAGACGTCGTTTTCTTTATGTGCGCAAATTGATATAATTTATTTTGATAACCAAATGATGTAATTTTTGCACACAAATCTAAGTCTTTTAATAGTATTAGGTTAGGAATGTGATGATAAATTTTATTTTAAAAAATCAGTCCAATTTTTTTTTCATTGCACCCTATCGTGATAGTTCTGACCGCAATTGGGTAAGCGGTAGTAGTTCAGGGCACCTTTTGAGTTTTATCCCTTGATTTTATTCATTTTTTAGATGTGATTTTATATGTTTTACTGATGCGGTGAATTCATAATTCACTATTGCAGTGAATCCTAATAGTGAACCTCATATGCACCATAAGTTATAAGGCATGCCCCATGGTGAATCGGAAATTCATCATCTCTAGAATCTTCATCGTTTTAATTTTTTACATTTTTTTATACTTTTTAAATTTTTTATTTTTTATATGTATTTTTTATTTTTATCTATTTCATTTGAAATGTCTCAAAATTAGAAAAATATGATTACAACACTTTAAGATTTAGCTCAAAATGAGTGGCCAGGAATTGTCCACAATTTACAACGAAAAAGGTGTTTACACCGAGTCCCTCCCCTATATATATATATATATATCTTAATGGTTTTGGAATATACCGTGCATCGAAAATAGTTAAAGTGGCGCAAAATTATTCATCATCATTGAATTTATTTAGTCATATTAGATTTTTTGTTTTCAATTTATTCTCTTACCACTATTAAATATTGATTCTTACTCTAGCTTCTTATTTAATTATGATTTTACTTCACTTGGTGAAAGCCGCATTTTTACTCAAGTAAACCGTCTATTCTTTTCGCGATTTGACATGCTGGCAGATGTATGAACTCACTTATGCCAATGTGTCAAGTCGCCTAATTCGTTGGCATTTTGGCTATCATAAATCGTGATTCAATTTAGAAGTTTATGATGGGATATTCATTGAATTATTTTGATCAATTAAATCGCATACATACCTGTTTTTAACCAAACCGCCTAAGTCATTCGCCTTATGGCTTTAAGAAACCGTAAATTATTTTAACAGTATAAGATGAGATGCTCTCTAAACTTTTTTGACCGTTTAAACTGCGAATCTCATCCCTATTTTTAATCAAAATGCATAAATCGGTTGCGTTTTGGCTTGAGAAAATCATGAATCACTTTACACTACTACATGGACTAAATATCACGCTTATTTGAATGTTTTTACCTGGTGAATACGACCGTCGTAATTGATAAAGTACAGAGCGTGGTAATTGGTTATTCTCTATTACCAAGCGTCAAAATAAAAAGCGTGGTAATATAGTCCACTTATAACCACAATTCAAAACAAGAAGCGTGGTAATAGATGGTGCACCTATTACCACGTTTCAAAGTAATAATCATGGTAATAAATAGACCATTTAATTAAATATGCCAGCTTGAATTAGTCAGTAAAAATCAGTCCAAAAGTCAGTCTCAAACAACTTTAATTTCATTAGTCTTCCAACTAACACACATTCATAGTCACTTTAATTCCATTCACATAACAATTAAAAACGGCATAATTGAATCCACATTCGTCCCCAGGTTGACACTATCCATGTTGATTTTTACAAATAGCCAATTTAAGATATTTTGAAACGACCAATTTGGTGAAATTCCATGTGACATATTCTTTCTGAAGGATCGATGGCCAGCCAAAGATCGAAGCTAGAGCAACTCTGTCACACAAAAATATAGAAAACGCCATCTATAAGTACACAACTATCAAAAATAACTGAGTGTATTAAATACAAAATGGAGTAAGTGTTTCCAACAATGATAACAAGGGTATGCATACATAAGAATAAGAAGGAAGGTGATGAGTATTGAGAAAAGAGAAGTAATTGATTGTAACTGATGATTTTGTTTCTAGGAGCCTTAGCAACATGAAAATAGACCGAGAGAAATATCACTCACGCATTTCATCAAACAATCGCGGGTGAGATGAACATGTGTGTGAGTGAACCTTCGAACGGCCCTGACCTTTGAAAAAGAAGTTTCAAAGTCGCATGCCCAAATCATAGTCTTGTTGATGATCTTACCCAGATCTTGCCCACTATGTGTGTAGGAGTACACCTTCGTCTAGTCGCCATGTAACCTTGCGCCTTCACATCACTAGATCTAGTCACGATTGCTTGGATCTAGGTCATAGAATTTGAGTCGTCGCCAGATCCAGCCTTCGTCTAATCTCCCTTGTTTCCACCAACCGCCGTCATCACACGTCACCGCACCAGGATTAAGGGGACTGAAGTTTGGCGAGATCTAGGCCAAATTGCAGTCTTCATTTCTTGTCATGCCAATCGCCAGATTATGTTTCGCAGGATTTGAGTTGAGATGAGTGGAGATAGAGAATTTACTTTTATCATAAAAGGATAAGGATTTAATTTGGAAATAATCTTTTAGGACGGTTAAGAACCACAAACGTGATAATTGACTTACCGAGTTTGGAGGGAAGGAAAAGAGAGGAATGAGTGTTACCGAGTTTAGGAAAGATTTAAAGGGATAAGAAAAGAAAATAAAAATATTGATTAAAATATTCTCACATAAATTTTTTCTTATTAACAAAATATTCTTTTAATGAAGAGTAGCATGGTAATTTTACCTCTTCACCTCCCTCTCCCTCTCCCTCCAATTCGGACGGATTGAAAATGGGGAGTTTTAAATCCCAAGCTCCCCTTCCCCTTCCCTTCCCCCATACTAAAACTCAGGAACAGCCTCTAAGGGCATCCCCATTCAAACAAACAAAAAAGTTGGTTTGTGTCATGCCACGTCAGATTTGTGTCATGCCAACTCAGCATTGTCATAAGTTTCATTTTCACAAACCTAAACTCCCATTGAAACAAACCTCTCAAACCTCTGTTCATGGGACCCACATGTCATATTATACTTTTTTTCTATCTTTTATATTATATTAATTAAATCTTTTCTAAGTTCATTAAATATTTAATTATTTATAATTATTAATTTATATTACTTTTTTTGACATTTATATGTTAAAAAGTTTAAATAATAAAATATTTCATCAAACCATAAAAATAATAACGTATTAAACGTAACATTCAATTTAGTAGATTTCAAGCTTAAAATAAATAAAATAACACTCAATAAAATCGATTTTTAATCACGTTTCGTGCTTCCAAACGTGATTAAAAATCGATTTTTAATTTAAAAATCGATCTTTAATCACGTTTCATGCTTCCAAACGTGATTAAAAATCAATTTTTAATCACGTTTAATACTTCCAAATGTGATTAAAAATCAATTATTATCGATTTTTAATCACGTTTCATAGTAGAAACGTGATTAAAGCTTGTTCACGAACCGGGATGCCCTAAGCGTAGTAATTGGTTGTTAGGTTAGAAAATATAGATAAAAAATTACCTATTACAAAACAGCGAACGACGACCCACCTCGGGAAATGAGCTCTATCGACAGAGGAAGCTCTAGTAATAGGTTCTCGATTCAACAAGTCAGGAAAGGTGTTTCCTGCTGATGTCGTGTCGCTCACCTCTTTTATCATGACCGGTGGCTACTTCCATGGAATCATGCGAGGCCACTAAATCAGCATCAAGCGCATGGCCCTAAGTTAATCGTTTGTGGTTGTCGATCCTCAACTGAGTCGAGTTGATAGCCATCTTTGATGAGACACGCGTGTTAACAATGTGTAAGCACTTCACAAACCGCTTCTCTTGGGGTTAATCATATCTACCCCAGGATTCATCATAAAAAAAAGAAAAAGACTCACGCCGAGGTTGAACACGAGTGAGCCAGCCACGCGGCTTGTGGAGGTCCCAAGATCCCAAATTGAAAGATACCCAACTATCAAAATCGCAGCGGGATGTCAAATTTATTGGCAGAAGAAGAAAGAACGAGACAGAGAGGGTGAACAGGGACTGGTGAACAAAAGAAACCCGGTTAAAGTAGTGAAAATTTGGTCAAAAGGAAAATTTGATGAAAAATATGAAAGAAAATTTGTGAAAAAATGAGAAGAAAAATTTGTAGAAAAGTTAAATAGAAAATATGAAAGGAAAATTTGAATAAAATAAATATTATTTTAGTATTTTCCCATCATTTTTCATCCACAACCAAATAAAAAAAAACATGATAAATTTCATGAAGAATTCATTTTTCCTCAAAATTTTTTTTTCACCAAATTTTTCCTCAACCAACCGCACCATAAAAGCCCTTCGAGAGAGTCATATAGCCAACTTTTACAATGAATGATAATGAGCAGCTGGGTTGACAATAACAAGTTTGTGATGTAAAACATATGGCTCCAAATAAGTCTCTCACACACACATATCCTAGTTAGTTGTTCATCACATCGTTTTACATTACAAGTGGGATGTGCAGCAAAAAAGGGGAGCAGCCATTCACATACATCCATCTCTATCAGGATGATCAGTATTCAGTATCATCAACATGCCAACTGAAAGCCACGATCCAAATTCATAAGGGCATCCACATCAAAGCTTTGTTTGAAGGTTTGTGTCAGATCACAAACCGCTTCGTTTCAATGTGGAAGATGGTTTGTGGTCTTCTGACACAACACCGCTTCGTCTGCACGGAGCGGTTCGCGAATAGAGCATATACGGCGCTTGTAAATTAAAAACGCTGTATAAAGTATTAACCATATACAGCGCTTTTTAATTAAAAACGCCGTATATGGTATAAATTTAGATATTTAATTCAATTTATTACTGTTATTGTTCAACGTTTAAAAAAATGATTGTTGAAATTTTTTTAAAAAAAGAGAATAAAAAATTAGCCATTGATGAAAATTTGATGAAAATTAGCCGTTGATGAAAATTAGCCCACTTAAATTGTGTTTGTCATATTTTTTCTATTTTTGAGTTTTTTATTTATTTTAAATTTGGAATGTGTTAGATTTAATGTTAAATTTAATATATTATTATTGTTATTTGATGAAAATTTTAATTATGTAATTTTTATTATATAAATGTCAAGGAAATATAATATAAATTAATAAATATAAAAAACAATATATTTTTAATAAATTTAGCAAATTTGTAATTAATATAATATGAAAGAAGTAGTAAAAAGTATAATATGACATGCGGGTCTCATGTGCAGAGGTTTGAAAGGTTTGTTTCAATGTGGAAGAAAGGTTTGTGAAAATGAGATTTATGACAAAGTTGAGTTGGCATGACACAAATCCTACGTGGCATGACATAAACCTACTTTTAGATTTGTTTTGATGTGGATGCCCTAAGTACTCACTAGAATCGCACTCTATGACGGTACGTGATTTTTAGAAATTTTTTCTTCTCAGGGTCGCACATTCTCTTAAATTTGATAGTATAATCAGGCTCATTACGTGACAACTCACGTTCATATTCAATATATCCTTGCATAAAATTTGAATCTTAACAATTAGATTGTTAGAGAGCACCTTAGCCACTAGACCAATAGATTAGTTCAACCACTTTTTTCTCAAATTAGTTCGTAAATTTTAAGCCATGATGGTCTACTTAATTAGGTTAATAAGATACAAAGTAAAGTGTTTGATATATTCAACTAATATTTTAAGGTTAAAGGGATAGGCTGGTTTTTCTAAAACCCTAGCTAGCTAATAAGTAGGGATTTTGGAAGGCGCAGCAGGTGAATTAGGCATGTTAAGCTGTCGGCTTGACGGCGGTGCGTTACCCACTAATTAATCTCGCGAAATGCCAATGCCCTGGCCTGGCCTGGCCCTCTTCTAGTTTTGATTATATATTAGGGAAAAGTACAAATTGGGGTATATACTATCGTCAATTTAAAAATTACGATCATAACTATTTAATTTTAAAATTCACGGTCATTTAGATTTGTGGGGCCTTTGTGTAATTTTACAATTCTTAATCAACCACATAAATGTCGTCAAATAAATTGAGGATACGTTATCAAGTTTAGCTCGAGGTGAGTAAATAATTCCTACGTATTTCTTTTCGTACAAAAATTAAATATGTGATTTGTTAATAAAGCATACTGGGTATAATACACATATAATATATATACCCACGTGAAAAAGTGAAATTTGTTGTATTGAGCATTCATTCATATGCATACACACTGCATCATGTATGCGACGTTCTGTTTCCGCGATAATGTCGCGTTCTGTTATATGATTGATCCGGATCGGCAGTGACGACTGCCTAGCCGAAAAAGGGCTTCCGTCGCAGTTCATGTCTGTCACGCATTCACATTTACATTTTGCCAAAAAGGGCCTAGCCAAAAGGACTTATGATATATGCCAGTTAATGTGATATGAAAGAAATATATGTGCCAACGGAATGATAAATAAACCCCCACGTACACAACAAATGTACGAACGGTGTGCGAGCCGCACGTGACGAATAAAATGTTAACCAATGCTACAAAATAAAAGAAATCCCTCATTCGGCTCGCCAAATACGTAACGAGTTGTTTACTCATAGTGTGAGTCTTTTGACTCACCCCCAATATTTAAATTCTGCTTTCAGATCAGTAGTCGGTCAGTAGCAACGGTGTTTGAGTTAGCAACGAGCAAGCTCTTCGGTACGGTTCCATCCAGTCTTCAGTCAGTTTCCTTCAGTCAACAGTTATTTAATTTTTGTTACTTTGTCATCTTTGTAGCAGTTGCTCCGATGTACTTGGGTAAGATTTTGGGTTGATTTTGAATAGTTTTAAATGTTGAATGTTCTTTTATTAGTACGTTGAATATTTGACTTTGATTTTTTCTTCACCGAGGCTTGTTTGACTAAAAGTCAAGAATGACAGGTCAAACGTCATTGCGATCCACACAAAATTTTGGGGTCGTGACAAAAAACTAGTTTATTAGGTGGAGAACCCCTTGCACTTAAGTACCATTGCACAATTTCTTGTGCAATCAATGTGATAGTAACATTACCGCTCTCTTTGGTTGCACAAGAGATTGTGCAATGATACTTAAGTGTAAGAGTTCTTCACCATATAGACTAGTCTTTTGGGTTGACTCTTTCCTTGAGCTTAAGTCCCTAACATTGGTGCTTTCATTGAGAGCCAACACAGAGGAGACGACCTAGAAAAGGGCTAGCTAAGCTAGAGAGCTAGAGTGAAGCCGCTCAGAGTAGGTCGTCGTAGGCGACCTGGGAAAGGGCTATCTAAGCCAAAAGTGCTAGAGTGAAGCCGCTCACAGTAGGTCGTCTAGAGTAGGCCGACGAGGGCGTCGGTTTCCAAAGAGGGCGGTAATGTTATAATCCCACATTGATTGCACAAGAGACTGTGCAATGATACTTAAATGCAAGAGGTTCTCCATCTAATAAACTAGTCTTTTGAGTTGACTCTTACCTTGAGCTTAAGTCCTTAACACATTGCAAGAATTTTTTGAACAAAATCTGCGTCTCTAAAAAGGTCTATGATCAAGGCATTCAAATCACATAACCAAAATTGGAAATTGAGTACTGAAGCCATTTTTGGCTTGCATGCGACATGTGGTGCGAAACCTTAGGCGCATGCAGACACGGGTTACGCAGGGTATTGTGTGGATCACTTGTCATTTTCGTAGGGTTGGTGATCCATCAAAAAGACACGTCTATCCCACCAACTGCCCTACAGAGATTTTCTTCTTATCCAGTGTCTATGTTCACACTCATGTAGATCTACAAGTGTTAAGCATGATCTCAGCGACATGGTCGTTTCGACCAACCTACAGAGATTTCAGTAGGGTTACGCAGCATCAGAATGCGACACGGTCGTTTTGACCTC
>NQLW01000036.1:2526570-2545687 GCA_002312845.1 Kalanchoe fedtschenkoi | reverse complement strand
ATCAAATTTGGTGTCTTGGTGGATGATAAGTGTATGCTTTGTAAAAATGAAATGGAAACATCTATGCATCTCTTTTTTGTTTGCAGTTTTTCAAGTCGGATTATTAGAACCTTGCTGCTTATTATTGGTTTCAGTTGTGATGATTCATCATGGAAAAGTATCACTGATGTTGCTATTGGGGGGATTGCAGGTGGAGCGTGCATTAAAAATGCATATAGGGCAGTGGTGAACCTGGCAATCTACTACATTTGGAGGGAAAGAAATAGAAGATTGTTCAATCAAGAGGAACGAGAAGCTACAAAAGTCACCAATGAAGCTGTCCAAGACCTAAAGTTGATCCTATCCAAGATTCAGAGAATGAAGAAAACCAGAATCAACTTTCTATGGGCCCAAATGGTGGGAATCCAACCACTTTTTGGATCAAAAAATGACCTGGGAGTTGTATGGGAGAGCTGGCAGGAAGTCATGGAGAGTTTCAGAATTCCTTGAGTTTCGGTTTTTTTTTGTTGTCTAACCAGAGTTAGAAGGTCCTTGGGTTGAGGCTGTTTCCTCCCCTGTTTTTTGGCTTAAAAGCCTTAGATCTCAGCAGGTTTTTGATGGACCCAAAAGGCTCCATGGGGCTGTGTTTTTGTGAATAGTTTTGTTCCTTTCATCTCCTATTTGGAAATATATACTAACCTTTCCAAAAAAAAATTTTGATAATTCGGCATAATAACTCAATAATTTACTGTGAGTCCGACTTCTGGGTGTTTCCACAGCAAATTATGGACTACAATTGATTTTGTACTGTATTGTTTCCCGATTCTGGTCTTCGTAGCTCACAAGTACTAGTCAAAGGGTTATTGTACTAATACCTCCTAAACATGCAGCCAAGTCACAGGAGAAACAAACTACTCAATATTTCTAGGCAAGCTCCCGATTCTGGTCTTCGGTTGACTAGGGATATTGACTACAACTAAGCAGAATATTCAACTCAACCCGATTCTGGTCTTCGTGAGTTGGAATATCCTAGCCTAGAGGATAGTAAATTTAATCCTAAATTTAATTCTTCTAGCATGCATACTTTAACTCTGAATTACTACGCATGACAATTCCTAAGACAAGGAGTGTAAGATCAATAAGACAACCAACCATATACATGACATGCATATATGTAATTCAAAGAGGCATGAACAATAATGGATGAAAATACTTAATTGATAAACATGAGTATGAGTTTACAACAATCTAGGATCCTACGGATCCTAGAATAGGAAGACTACTCACTACGCATCATAGTAATACAATCACAATAATAATGAAAGTAAAACTAAAAGGGTAGAAGAAGACTTAGTCTCGTGGTGCTCCAACTCTAAACGGAAAACTCCTCAGGCTTCTGTGTCTGTCTGATGATGTGAAGAATGAGCCTTAGACTTATATTTATATGTGATATGTTACCTTAAGCTATTCTCTGTAGGAACTCTAATGCAAAAAGGGATACTCAAGAAGAATTAGAAACTGTATTTTCTGAGCCCGCCACGCGTCTGTACGATCTAGTTCGAGTTTCCAAAACAAGGTGCATGATCTGGATCGTGCACCGACATACAACACGATCTTGTTCGAGTTTCCAAAACAAGGTGCACGATCTGGATCGTGCACCGACATTCAGCATGATCTGGATCGAGCGCCGACATAAGACTTGATCTGGGTCATGTTATTGTTCATCATATTTGCAGATTGACCCCTGCAGTTACTTCATTTGACAACGTGACCCTTGAGATTGGTTTTTTATCTGAATTTAGTCCAATTTGCATCTTTTTCATCTTTTTCTTCCTCCAAAGCAAGTATTCTTCCTATTTAACCTGAAAGAAACAAAATCATCTATAAATCACCCATAATCACTCAGAAATGACTCAATTATACTAAGTATAGACAACTAAAATAGGGTACATTATTGCCCTATCACATACAAGTCACTACATGTGATGATATTTATACTTGTTATAAGGACAATGAATGGTTGGGATCAGTTCCATCCAACAGCTACAAATGTCTTCTCTAAAAAACTCTAAAATTCTTTTTACATATTCTTTATGTAGGACACTCCAAAGGATTCTAGAATTGTCCATATACTTCTTATATTTTCCTTTGTATTGGGCTCTTTTCTTTGGGCTTCTTTTCCTCCTTGAACTCTTCCATTGGATTTACTTTTTGGCTATCATTTGAGTATTGACATTGATATTCAATACTCCCCCTCCATGTCAATCCTATCGTGATCGTCTTGTCATTCTGAGTTGTTCGCAAAATTTCTCTAACTGTGAAGTACTTAAACTATTTGTGAAGATGTTCCTTTGTCCTGATTAACTTCATCTTAATTTTGCCTTATAGAACCTTCTCTCTGATGAAGTGATAGTGAACCTCCACATGCTTTGAACGAGCATGGAACACTGGATTCTCTGCAAATCAAACGTCTGACTGGTTATCACTATGCATCTTCATTAGATAGTCTGCTAGCTTATTTAAATCATTCATAAATCACATCAACCAAGTACTCTTTTGTGTCGTCACAGTTGCAACTCGATACTCAGCCTCTGGTGTTGATAGTGACAATTTAGATTGCCTTTTACTATACCATGATATAGTCATTGGGCCAAAACTGAAGACGTAGCCACTTGTCAATCTTCGGGTGTCATGGTCTCCAGCATAATCAGCGTACTATAGCCAATGATCTTATTATCCACTCCCTTCTTGTACAGAAGGTCATAGTCTATAGTAATCTGCATGCATCTTCATATCCTCCACATTGCTTCCAAGTGCAGCTTCTCAAGATTCTACATGAACCTACTCGCCACATTAACTTCGAAGGAAGTAGTAACCAGATTGTACTCTGACATTCCATATTTCTTCAGCAGATCTTTTGCATACTTCTCCTGGCACATGAATATTCATTCACTTGTCCGCTCCACTTCAAGGTTAAGAATGTGGTTCAGTTCTCCAAGTCATTTGAAATCTTGCTAAGAGATTTCTTCTAGTGTGCTGGATCTTGTCTTCATTATCTTCTATGAGTACAAAGTCATCCACATCAACTAGCACCACCGCTAACTTTCGTCGTCGCACCTTGATGTTACTCTCCAGAAACTTAGCTATCTTCTCGTACCATGTGCTCGGTGCTTGTTTTCGGGAACAGATCTAGTGTAGACGGGGTGGGGCCTGTAGCTCAAAGGATTAGAAACCATATAAAGCTTTCTTTAACTTGTAAAACAGTTCGGATGATTTTTATCCTTGAACCCTGATGGTTGCTCCACGAATATCTGTCGATCAAAGTCTTTATGTAAGAATGCATTCTTCACATACATCTGTTAAAGCTTCCATGACTTGTTAGCTACAAGTGTTAGTAGGACTCTCACCGTTGTAAGCTTGGCCACCCCGACTAAAAGTCCCATTGAACTCTTCATTCAGACTCCAGCAATTTGTTTGATCAAGGCTTTTTAATACGCCTACAAATTCTCCAAGTCTGCAAGTGAGGGTTGTTTTGATCAACCTTGTATTACTGCTATAAAAATGTTATACTCCGGCTTTAGACGGTTATGATGATTCTCAAGATTCGGTCATCACCAATCTTTGCAATGGGATCTAACTGCTCTATCTCACAACACAAAGTCTTAAATTTTAGAAAGTAGTTACTGATGGACATTGTTCCTTTCGAGACGATCATGTGCTCCTTTCCAAGAAGCTAAAGACGTGCGACATTCTTTCTTGATAAAGTCTGGCAAGAATGTCAAATGTCTTTTTGGAATCTTCATGTCCTCAATACGAGCGGACATACTATTATCTATGGTGGTTCGAATCACAAGGCCGTACTGGCCTTCATTTCCCACTTCTTTAATTCCTCGGTCTTATCTTTAGAAGGTAGTTTCGTATCACTCTCATCTATTATTTTCGCAAGTCTTAACTCTTAAGATATGACCTCATGCATGTCCTCAAATCTCAATAATCATACTCAATTAGCCTCTTCATCATCTCAGTCGAAAAACTAATATTTGTCATGGTAATGTAAAATAAGAGAGCGAACTAACAACAAGTTGATCGCTACCTTCTTTGGCTCTTACGCTCCTCCACCGTCCTCAGAATCGTTTTGCTCTTAATACCAAATTGTTGGGATAAGATGGATGAAAATGGAGAGAAATTTAGAAAATAGAATTTGTAAAAAAACTCACTCTTCACAAATGCTCACTCTTTATTTCTTTGATGCGTACAAGTCACTACATATGGTAGTAGTTATAGTTGTTAATTTGTTATAAAGGCAATGAATGGTTGGGATCAATTCCATTCAACGGCTATAAATGTATACTCTAGAAAACTCTAAGAATATTTGTTGGGTATAGCTCATATACTAATAAATGGCTTATGTGAAAGTGGAGCAGGAAGTGACATAGGGCTGAATCTCAGTGGATGGTGACAGCAAGATTAGTAATTATGGGCCAAGATTAAGTGGGCCAGGATTAATTGTGGGCCAAAGGCCAACGGTATGGTATAGAAATAGGGTTTCTATTATAACTACCATGTAACTGTAACCTAATAAGGTACGACGACGACGACAACAACGACACTCTCAATATACACAATCGCTTTTTTGCTCCCGAGGACGTAGGCACACTGCCAAACCTCGTTAAATCTTGTGTGCTCTTTACTGCGTTCTCTCTTGTTAGTTAGCCGGAATTCTCAACAATATTCTTTTGAGATACTCTTTATGCATGACACTCTATATGATTTTAGAATTGCCCATATACTTCTCATCTTTTCCCTTGTCTTGGACTCTTTCCTTTTGGACTTCTTTCCCCCCCTGAACTCTTTCATTGTATCATTTGAGTATTGACATTGATATTCAATATTTGATATATAAATTGATGGCAGCCTTTGCATCTTATTTATTTGTTCTTAGATCTGAAATTGAAATTTTGATGAAGCACCTGGATCTAAAATGTCAAATTTGTTAAGAAGGTTGAGTAGTAGCTCTTTAGCAAGAGAGCACTAGAAAAACAAAGAACTCAAGATCAAGGTACCCAAAAGTACTATTAAAGTACCCACCCGAATATTGGGAGGATAATGAATAATTCATCATTAAGTTTCTCCTCATCCATGTGGAATAATGATAAATATGAATTCACATTAAAAAAAGACAATTTGTCTCTTCAACATTTATTGAATTTAAATTATATGAAATCTGCATAACAAATTAAGAAAATCTGAGCTTGTTAAAGAACAAGCTTACACTGAAGCGGAGAATCAGAAGGCATAATTGATAATCCTATATGGGAAAAAAAATAAAGAGTTGAGATGGAACGCTTAGGCTGTGTTTATTTCAGAGAAAATTAGTGGAAATTGAATATTCATGAAAAATATAAAAAGAATACTTTTAAATAAATTTGTTAGTTCAAAAAATAGCTTAGTATAAGTTTGTAAGTAATTTGTGTTGAGTCAAAGAAAAATTTAAATAAATTCAAATAAATTAATTTGGCTTAAGTGCATTTGGTTAGATTATATATTGGATCGATTATCATTCTAATAGTCTTCGAATCATTTAAAATAAATTTAAGTTAACCAACATGAATACAATCTATAATTTAAAATTTTTAATCAAAATCAAATTAATAAATTTATCTGTTAATTTTGAATTTGAATTGAGGCATATTATTAGATAAAAACAAACCAATTAAAATTCAAAATTAACACATGATATAAATTAGTAGATTGAAATATACTGTATCAGTTATTGAACAGGACTACCGAGGGAAGAGATGGGGTTGTGTCTCGTATTTTCGCATATATATATAGGGGTGCTCTTTAGACTTACTTCAAGTATTGGGGTTGTATTGTAAATAGGAGGACTGTATATATAAGGCTGTAACAGTATTGTGGGTTCAATTATTATCCACTGAATTTTCCCTCAAGCTCAGCTCCTCCTCTCCGATATCTCATGCAGATTCAATTCATCTGTCAGGCGGCGCACCGCCGTCTTCCAGCTCAGGCGAGGCTGAGCTTCCGCATAGTATCAGAGTAGGAGAGAGATTCATGAACATCCGTTGGAGAAATCATTTAGCAATTCAGGAGGATAGATGGCCGGAGAGAGGAATGCGACCTTGGCTCCGACAGGTATGAATCCAGCCATATCTACAGTCAATTACATGGATGATCCTTACTATATTAGTACTTCTGAGGTGACTGGGCATAGCATTGTGAGTGAATTGGTCAAAGAACCTGAAAATTTTGTCAAATGGAAACGATCAATGGAGATTGCATTATCTGCTTAATCTAAGCTCGGCTTTGTCCGAGGTGATTATCCAAAGCCAATAGATGCTTCCTTACACATGAAATGGCAGAAAAGTAATGACATTGTAATGTCATGGCTAATCAGCTCGGTTTTAAAGAAACTTGTTGGATTAATTTTACATGCTAGTGATTGTGCTATGGCGTGGAGTACGCTGCAGATGCAATTAGCAGGTTCGAGTGAAATAAGAATTTTTGGATTGGAGAAAAAATTAGCAAACCTGTCTCAAGGGGAAATGAGTGTTGCGGTCTTTTATCAAAAGTCAGTTGATTTGTGGCAAGAGTATGAGGCAATGGAGGAATTACCTAAGTGTAAGCATGGAAGAAATTGTGTCTGTTTTGCATATAATCTCAGCAAGCAATCAAAGAGGAAAGTGATCCAGTTTCGTATGGGATTAAATGACACATTCTTGCCACTTCAAACACACATCCTCACCATGAGCCCCTTGCCTAGCCTAAACATGATATATGCCACGGCATTGCAAGATGAAGCACAAAGAGGAATTACTAGATTCTCTTATGTAGAAGCGTCTGTCATGTACCTACAGAATAATGCAAGTGCAGGTTATGGTTACAACAGGAATGGAAGAGGAAATTTTCAGGGGAATAAAAATAAGAGAAATTTGTATTGCACTTATTGTCATATGACTGGACACAATAGAGAGAATTGTTATAAGCTGGTAGGCTATCCAGTGGGACATAAATTCTACAAGGGACAAGGAACAAATTACATTGGTGGAAATAGGACTCCAACACAAAAGGCAATGGCTAATAATACTGTGACAGAAAACACTGGTGAGAGTAAAGGAGATGAAACTGGCAGTAAAACAGGAACACAGTTTACTCAAGAGCAACTTCAGTAGCTGCTGGCATTGCTGCAGCAAGGAAAATCAGCAGAAGATGATCAGCTAGCTATGGCGGGTACATTCTGTCTCAATGCAAAAATTGAATTATAGAGTGATTAGATAATAAACAGTGGTGCATCAGATCACATAGCCTGCAATGTGAATCTGTTTTGCAAATTGACAGACATAAGAATGAAGTGTGAAGTATTATTGCCTAATGGAGCAGTTACTCTGGTGACTCAAAAAGAAATTTGTAGATTGAATGAGAGATTAGTGTTAAATGATGTTTTATTCATTCCTCAGTTCAACTTCAATCTGATATCAGTGAGAAGACTTATTAACGATCAAAATCTGCTTGTAACTTTTGATTCTAATGGATGTCTTATCCAGGACCAACTTTCCAAGAGTGTCCTAGGGACTGGTGAATGCAGAGAGGGGCTGTTTCATTTCAGAAAGGCAAAAGATGGAGAAGAGTTATTAAAGCAGGTCAGACATATGGCACTAATGACCAAGAAGGAGCAATTAGAGATATGGCATAGTAGAGTAGGCATGCACCATTGTCCAAAATTAGTATTTTATTACCTGAATTCAGTAGAGACGATAAATCAATAGGACATAAACTACAATGTTATGTTTGTCCTTTGGCAAAACAGGCTAAGCTGAGTTTCCCTTTAAGTACTATCAAGACAAATAAAGTTTTTTTCTTTGGTTCATACAGATGTGTGGGGACCTTACGGAGTGCCTACAATGACAGGAGCCAAATATTTTTCTACTATTGTTGATGATTATACAAGAAACACTTGGATTTATTTGATGAAATCCAAGGCAGAGGTACCAGATTTGTTAATAGCCTTCTTTAATCTGGTCACTACTCAGTTTGAGGCTGTTATCAAAGTGATTCGTAGTGATAATGGTTATGAGTACTTCAATAACAAGTTGAAACAGTTTTTGGTTGATAAAGGGTGTGTGCATCAAAGTAGTTGTCCTCATACTCCTCAACAGAACGGTGTAGCAGAGAGGAAGCATAGGCAATTGCTTAATATTGCCAGATCCTTGCAAATACAATCTAATGTTCCTAAGATTTTCTGGGGAGATGGTGTACTCACCGCAGCCTACATAACCAACAAATTGCCATCCTCAGTTTTGAATAATAAAACACCCTTTGAGATGCTCTTTGGTAGGCGAGCAGACTTGGGTAATTTATGAGTATTTGGTTGCCTTTGTTTTGCTACAAATAATTCTTCCAGCATGGATAAATTTGATATCAGAAATTTACCTGCTGTTTTCATTGGATATCCTTTTGGTCAGAAAGGATATAAGTTTTTTGCCTAACCAGACACAAGTACTTTGTCAGCAGGCATGTCATATTTCATGAAACAAAGTTTCCCTTTCATGAATTGCCAAAATCCTTACCAAAGTCAGTTATGAGACCTATTCCACCAGTGGGTCAGTTGGATGGTTCAGCAGGGGAGGTTACTCCAGATAATTTTTGGTCCTCAGTTCAGCAGGAAGTTGATGAGATTTCCAGAGACATTGGTGATGTTCATGTCATGGATGAACCTGATATTCATTCCACAACCATCAGAAGATCTAACAGACTTGTCAAAAAACCAGCTTGGCAGCAGGAGTACATTTGTGGGGCAATTTTCAAGCATATAGTTCATCATATCTCTAAACAAGTGAATTATATAGCAGATGTTCGGCAGATCATAAGAAATTTTGACTTCAAATATCCACTACACTTGAACCAAGTTCTTATACACAGGCTAGCAAACATCCTGAATGGTTGGAGGCCATGAATAAAGAGATTGAAGCACTGCAGCTCAACCAGACCTGGATCATAACAGATTTACCTCAGGGTAAGACACTTGTTGGTTGCAAGTGGGTTTATAAGACAAAATATAATTCAGATGGGAGCATTGAGAGGCATAAAGCACGACTTGTCGCCAAGGGTTTTACACAATGAGAAGGACTTGATTTTACTAAAACTTTTGCACCTGTTGTGAAAATGACAACAGTCAGGGTTGTGCTAGCTTTGGCTGCAATGCGTCACTGGCTATTGTTTCAATTAGATGTCAACAAAATCTTCCTCCATGGTGATTTGGATGAAGAAGTTTACATGGAGCTATCGGCTGGATTTTATAGAAAAGAGAAGAAGCTTGGGAAGGTATGCAAACTTACCAAAAGTTTGTATGGGTTAAAACAAGCTTCTCGACAGTGGAATGCTAAGTTGTGTGAGGCATTGTTGGAGTATGGCTTTGAGCAAAGTTTAAATGATTATTCACTCTATACTTACAACCAACAAGTGCAATTTCTGATTCCATTAATCTATGTCGATGACCTTGTTCTCACAGGAACTTCAGGGGACCTTATGGCAGCAGTGAAACAGTTTATCCATGAAAAGTTCAAGATTAAAGATCTTGGTCACTTGAAGTTTTTCCTTGGGTTGGAGATTGCTCGATCTTCTACTGGATTGTTCTTGAACCAGAGGAAATATGTGTTGGATTTACTTGCTGATACCAACATGATAGATTGTAAAGCAGCTCGAGTTCCTCTTGATACTCGACATCAACTCAGCTGTCCAAGGCACCATTACTTGCTGATCCAACTCTTACAGGCAGTTGATTGGCAGATTGCTTTATCTCACCATCACACGGCCAGATTTATGCTATTCAGTTCATACTCTTAGTCAGTATATGCAAGCTCCCACAGAGGATCATTAGAAAGCAGCCTTCCATGTCCTCCAATATTTGAAACAGGCGCCAGCTCAAGGTTTATACTTCTCCAGTGCCGCAACTCCCATTCTTATAGCTTTTTGTGATGCTGATTGAGCATTGTGTCCTGTTACACGATGGTCCGTTATTGGTTATTGTGTTTTGCTTGGCACTTCACTGGTTTCATGGAAAACTAAGAAACAACAAACCGTTTCGCGATCCTACGCTGAGTCCGAGTACAGGTCCATGACTTATGCCTGTTGTGAATTGGTTTGGTTAGTTCGCTTGCTCAGTGATTTGGGTGTTGAGGTTCCCACTCCAATATCTCTTTATTGTGATAATCAAGCTGTTGCTCATATTGCTCGGAACCCTGTTTTCCATGAACGCACCAAGCACGTTGAGCTGGATTGTCACATTGTCCGGCAGCATGTCACAAGTTCCTTCGTTCAACCTTGTCATGTACCTTCTGTGGATCAACCGGCCGATCTTTTCACTAAAGCTCTTCCTGCTGATCAACTTCTCCTTCTCAGTCGCAAGCTCTGCGTTTCCAATTTTCTACACGCAGAGCTTGAGGGGAGGTGATGGAAGAGATGGGTTGTGTCTCATATTTTCACATATATATAGGAGTGCTCTTTAGATTTATTTTAAGTATTGGGATTGTATTATTGTAAATAGGAGGATTGTATATATAAGGCAGTAACAGTACAATTAATATACATTGAATTTTCCCTTAAGTTCAGCTCCTCCTCTCCGATCTCTCAGGCAGATTTAGTTCATCAGCCAGGCGGCGCACCGCCATCTTCCAGCTCGGGCGAGGCTGAGCTTCCGCAACTACACGTCTGAGCATTTTTAACAATTACATTTTACTATAAACTTAGAATTTTTGTTTGTTGAGTTAGAATTATATCCTGAAGATTCAGACCGTAGGAATGTATTAAATTATCCGTCCGAAATCAAATTTGGGATGGATTAAAACCATTTTTAGATTCAGACTGTATTTCTATGTATAATAGATAGTCAGATTTGGGGACCCATTTTCTGATTCAGATTGTATTTATGTGAATAATCCATCCAAGTGAGATCAGGGAGGGGTATTAGTACCATGGTTGCGTAATTCTAATCAGCATTCGGCAATAATAAAAGATGTGAGGGAGAGAAAATGTGGGTTTAATCCAGGCTCCCAAATCATGTATAAATCAGTGGGAGCAGACATGACGACCCTTTTGATGTCCGTGTACACTACCATGCCTTCTTCATTCTTTTCATCCAGAGCATCGGCTTATTGTACACGGCTATATGATGCATAAATAAAATAAAATTTTACGAAAAATAAGCTACGAATCAAAAGCGAACAGCCCAAAAATAACACAGAGATAACAAAAGAACAGATCCTGATGAGGAGGCAAAAGGGAAGGCGTTTGATAACAAGATAGCAACATGTTCTTCCACTACTATTTATAGACCAGGTTTGTTTAGGGTTTTGATTTCACTCATTCTTTGTAAGGCCCTCAACTCCAAAGCCCATCATAATTTTTTATTTGGGCTCGCCCACTTTGACCTCATGCTTCCTATTTCTCCGCCTTTTCTCATGAACAAATAATATGGGAGTTAAATACTTTTTTATTTGGGCTCGCCCACTTTTTATTTAGATGCCGTTTCGAAATTAAATTACTAATCATCAATTAAATTACCAATGTCGGGTAGTTAGAATTATACGTATAATTAGTGGATTTTCTATTAAAATTAAATATAACATAATTTTGAATAATTATTGATCCAAATCCGTAACCTGATCGATCGCAATTTGCGCCCTCTCCATCCCTCTGCTTCAACCACTCAAATTGGTGTAATGAATCAAACAGAGGTGCAAAAACCAGAAATGTTGCAAAACTCAAAAATGGCTTGATCCATTGCAATTTTCGCCCTCTCCATCCCTCTCCTCCACCTTCGTTTTACTTGTAAATACAGGATGGTGTCATACAAAATGGGTGAAATGAAACGATTCCCTGAGAGAACTATTGGGTGGAAGCAAAAATTATTTGCAGCAAGGGAAAAGGAAAATGGATGGTGGGAACAGAAGCAAACTGTGTCAAATTTGATAACTCAAACTTAACTTCAGATCAGTCCACGAGTTTTAATTTCAGAGTTCAGACCAAACTTGCGTTGCTGCATGCTAGTCATAAAATGTTAGATCTGTGCCTTTGTGATAATTAAGCAAGTAAAATAACTCGGTGGATGTTGTGGTTGTCTTATTAATATTGTTATGATAATTAACTTGCTCAAAACCATCGAGATGTTTCATCAGACCGTAACACATTACATGGAGTTTTTTTGTCATATACTATACGCAAGTAGTTGTTTTATGACATGATCTTCGCATATGTACTCATAAGCCGGTAAGAATTGATCAAAATTTTAGTTTGTCTGTTGAAAATTCCGCTTAATAATATGAAAAAAAGTGAAATGCAGCATGCCTAAAAATAAATCAAACTGATTCGCAAATTTTTCACTGATCTAAATTAAATTATCATTCAATTCACAAAGTTGTAAAAAGAGTGAAGAATAGATTGATTATGAGGAAGATAACATATTACATAACATTTGTGCAGCAGCACGCCCCCGTATGACATCCCTCCACTCTCCTCCACCCCACAACCACCGCTCCGTTTGTAAACTTACCACAACAACTTCAGCCTTGTAGTAGAATAGAATTAAGCATAGAGAAGTCGCCGTAAAGTAAAATTCTTTCCTTCGTCCAAGACAGGCCAGAAGAACTTTGACAGCTTCCTTTTCCTCTCAATCTCGGTTGACTCCTTCGTTCCCTTCCATTTTCCATTCCATGCCTCTTCTTTCGCATGTCCTCATTTCTCGTCAAGATTTGCTTTTATCTGCTACTGTTTCTCGTCGTCGCTGTTGGTCGTGGATGCCTCTTACTTCAATCAGGTACGATTAGAAGCCGCCCTTTTTCTTCCCAATTTCCCGATTCCCCCCTGTATTAGGGTTTTTGATTGATTGTTTGCAGCAATCTCTGAATGGGGACTGCGATTTGCATGAACAAGTCATGCCGAACGCCTTCCTCTCCCGAGTGGAAGTCCGGATGGCCGCTGCGATCTGGCGGATTCGCAACTCTATGCCTCGTCTGCGGGTATCAACTACTTTCTCCCCTTGCCACATGTGCATTTCTCATACTCGCCAACCACACCCTCAGTCCGTCTTTTCTTGTCCTCGATTTTCCCGATGTAATCTTCTTTTCCTATATTTAGTTATAACATCCCGGGATTTACTCTCTGTATTTATTTTGACCCAATCTGACTTTACTTACCTGCCTCGCAATGCATATAATCTGCTGCCCTTACCCTAGTGGCAATTCCTCTTTTCCTCCTGTATGTATGTGTGCTTGAAAATGATGATCCTCTCTTCATGTTTTCTAAGGCACCTTCTTCTAACATTCAAACAAAGAATCCCTCACAAGCATAATCACTTCCTCTAACTATTCCCCTGTATCTATTTGCCTACCTTTATTGGTATGTTAACTCACAACCTCATCTCTTTTCAACTGTATCCGAGCTTGTCCCAGATCTGCTTTTGAGAACCTTGTTTACTGTGAAACATTTCATCGAGACGAGTCTGGCTGGAGGGAATGTGATTCATGCAAAAAGGTCAAAGCTAGTCACTGATGTTATCTATGTTTCTTATTTGCTTAATTTTTGCCATCTTTCTGAAGTCCTTACATCGCATTCTATCTTGTCCATATGACAGCCAATCCACTGTGGGTGCGCTAGTTCAAAGCCTTTTATCGAGCTCTTGGATCTTGGAGGTGCATGCTGTATTACATGTGCAAAAACTACTGGGCAGCCTGTTAGTTTATTTCAACTCTATTTCCGGCATATTGCTGAATATGGGCAAAAACAATGTTTTGATGTCATAGATGAAACACTTCCAGTTCTTCAAGTGTAACTTTCTGTGTTTATACATTTTATTGTATTTTTTTTCCACAACCTCAAGAAGTTATAATGTCATATGTTACGTTGGTGATCCAGAAAATGAGTAGGCTTGAATTTATTTAACTAATTGATATTTTTTAAGTAAAGCGACATTTATGGGACATTATGTGCTTGAGAGGAACTCTAATGAATGGCTTACAAATCACATAATACATCTCGATCAGACTATTTGTTGATGGTTTTCTAGTCCAAAATCCCCTATCTTTTATTGCTACTGCTGCTTTTTGAATTTCGCACTACCTTTCAGTGAAAGACTTTCACAAGCGGATTGGTAGACTCGTAATCCTTCTGTGTGCTATCTAGTCATCACATTCTTGTCAAACACTCTGAATATCCCTAGATTTATATTTATAGCATAATGATTGCGTTGAAACTCATGTGTTTCTATATACTTTGTCAGAGCTTTATGTTATGGATCCAAAATTGATTTCGTAATTTTTTTTCCAGATTTGGAGAGATGAAGTTTCAAATGGTCACAGTACTCAAGTTCTCAGCAGTGTTGGAGGCTTACAACCTACTTTGGGTGAAGTAAGGATCAAAGGAGACATAGCCGGCAAGGGGAAGAATTTGCTGTTGGGTAAAACTAAAATGGGTGGCGATCCCGATTGTTTGCCTGAAATCCCAAAAGGAGAAGCAAATTTCTCATTGGGGGCAGTCAATGGAGAGGATGTAATGCAATCATTTGGGGACTTGAGTTCAAACTTTTTAAACTTAAATTCTCAGTCTGTTGGTTCATCGCATCCAAATGTGTCACTAGGAATTCAGGATAGTTATGAAGCCATTCCTCAGACATCATTGAATATTGGTTTAAGTGCCTCTTCGGACCCTTCTAATTTTTCTGCAAAAAATTCCTGTGGGGTTGTGGAGGGGATAGAATTGATCAAACTGCCTTCACCTCTTCAACAAAGTCAAAGATCCCGTGTCATTTTACCCAAGCTTTCTAAAGGTGGGCTCAGTTTAAGCATAGATGCATCAAAAGCCGTGGTCCAACAGCCACGTGTTGCAAGGCCTCCAGCTGAAGGAAGAGGTCGTAATCAGTTACTTCCTCGTTACTGGCCGCGAATAACAGACCAGGAATTGCAGCAGCTTTCTGGAGAGTATCCTCTGATAAAGTTGCATTTTCTCTCTTACCTTTGTTATATTCTCACTTTAATGTGCTTTATATATGTTTGTCGTTTCTATGTACTACCCTTAACATTTGGGCCTAGTTTGAATTCCCCCGTCGTGCCATTGTTCGAGAAGGTCTTAAGTGCCAGTGATGCTGGCCGAATTGGTCGTTTGGTCCTCCCAAAAGCTTGTGCTGAAGTAAGTCCTTCTTGCATCGCCCCTATTCTCACTTAATTTTTTCCTTGTCTTTTTCACATGCCTGATTTATCTAGAATCCATATCAACACAGGCATACTTCCCTCCAATTTCTCAGTCAGAGGGTACTCCAATAAGAATTCAGGATGCGAAGGGAAAGGAATGGACATTTCAATTTAGATTTTGGCCTAATAACAACAGTAGGATGTACGTACTGGAGGGAGTTACCCCTTGTATACAATCCATGCAGTTGCAAGCTGGTGATACTGGTAACTAATAGTTTTTATTCATCATTTCTTGCTTAGTTATGAGTAGATTTTAATTTTATTCCTTCCAGTTGTTTGATATTCTATATTTCATTGTTCAGTGTTTTTTAACTGACACCATACATTTAGAAAAGTATGGCTTTTGCCTAGTACTTGAACCAGTCGTAGGAAGATTAGATGCATAACATAAGGGTTGGATGTCGAGGATTTTAGAAAGAGATGGCTGAGATAAAAATGTTGGATTTACATTGAGATAAACAGTACACACTGCATATTCCCGTTTATGACATAGACCTCTATAAAAGGGTGTTTTGAAGATGGTGATGTTTTGTGGTCTATTACCTTCACTGGATAGTGATTTTAGTGATGTTCAATTTTCAAATGATCTCATCATATATGCTACCCGTCACTGTGTATGACTTTACTATGATTTACATCAGAGGGAGTTCTGTCTATAGAAGTTGTTTTCACAGTTCAACTAGAGTCATTTTACTTGATAAAATTTTGGTTGATCTTTATTGGTAAATTTGCCCATTTGGTATTCTACAACTCATCATTTTTTAGATTTGCACGTTAGGACATCTGTTATCAGATTACAATTATTAAAGTTAGCTCTAAGTTGAGTCCGTATTCTCTTCCTCGCCTCTTGTCCTCTATTACTTCACATATAGGATACTGTATTTCTATACTCTCTCTCGCATCTTCAATTTTTTTCCTTGCCAGTAATATTTAGTCGGAGAGATCCTGGAGGAAAACTTGTCATAGGTTCTCGAAAAGCATCAGTTTCTTCTGATACACCGGTTAGTCCGTGAACCCAAGTTCAAGATGATGTACATCTCTAGGTTTGAATATCTGATACGATGTACTGGACAAACTTACATGCGTTAACTTGCTAGGATGGTGATATTGCTGCACTTGCTAATGGTGCACATGGCGAATCCTCTTTTTCTGGCGTGTCAGCTGCTAGTGGTTACTCTGGCATTTTGCAGTCAGCGGCAGAAAACAGGGACCCGCGCATGCTTGCTTTGTCCGAGCAGATGACTTTAGCTCATTGCAACTTAGGATGGAGTAAAAGTGACAGATATCGAGGTAGGATTATTGGAACTACACTACAGCCATCAATGGTGAACAGGCCAAAAAACATTAGCTTGAAATCTCGAAGGTTGCTCATGCATAATGAGGATGTTTTGGAGCTTAAACTTACATGGGATGAGGCACAAGACCTCCTTCGAGCTCCACCGAGCATCAAGCCAAGCATTGTAACTGTTGAAGACCACGAAATTGAAGAGTTTGATGTACATACATCCGACATCCTCTTTTGATTCCTTCAAAACATAAATAAACTCTTTCTGGCAACCAGATAATCAATGTTTTTCATATTTTTTTCAGGAACCCCCAGTACTTGCAAAGAAGACCATCTTCACAGTCGGCCCATCTGGGTAAGGATTTAAATTGTCACACTTTGATTTTCTGGTGTATTAAATGGTTTATACGGGAAATTTAGGGGTTAGCCGTATGGTATTTGGAGTTCAGCTGTAGTGGCTCAACCATTGAATGACATGGTCTGTGCTAATCCTTCTGGACCCACTGTCACCAGACACCTGAGCAATACCAAACATAATTAGTGTTGACGTGCTTTCTATTTATTTCCTTGTTTGTTTTTATCTAGAGTCGTATAGGAGTATGTTGAAATCAAACATAGGTGTAATGGGGCTTGTGGGGGGATGTAGGACGTTGGATATACAAGGTGTATGTATTACAAATAGTAACCGAAACAAAATTAGGTAGAGTAAGACAATAAGCTTTTGTATAAATCATAGTTATCAAGGGGTCGCCAAGGCGACGACTAGGCAACAAGTCGGTTTGAGACCAAGTCGTGCGGACGACGTGTATCCCGAGCAATTTGGCGTCACCGGCGTCGCCAAGGCGGCTCCGTCGTGCGACTTGATGACATGTCGCTCCGCACGGCGTATGAAAATTAAAAGAATAAACCCAAAAAAAGAAGAAAGAAGAAGCTTTTTCCAATTGCTGGTGTGCCGGACACTCCCACAGCCGAATCGATAAGAAGTAGAAAGACGGAAAGCAGGAGGATGGTCGCTGGTCGGTGGCGGCTGATCCAAACCCTAATGTTGTTGTTTGACAGACCGTACAAATTCTTTTTAGTTAGATAAGTGTTATGGGCTTATATGTATGATTATAAAATTATCTAATTAATGTTATTAGGTTATTGCACTTATTTGAATTCTCCTGAGAAATTACAGTTTTATGTTTTATATTATTTTTCAATTATATGTTTACAGTATAACATAAAAGACTATATTTTTATATGTAAATTGTAAACAAATTTATATTTTTTTATCTATTCACACTCAACCTAATTCAGAGTATATACACTGTGCCTAATATAACGTATATATTTTATCTTATTTTTTGAACTATATGTATATTTATTATTATAATATTATATTAAAACGCCGTAACGACTTGAAACGACTAGTCTTCCGCCATATCGACTAGTCGTCCTGACAGTACCTTAGCGTCGTGACTCGACGAGGCGACTTGATAACTATGGTATAAATAGTGATCGTAATGACATTAAGGAAACAATAGTTGATGCTAGACGGAGAAGAAGAGGATATTCGATGTAAGAGTACTATCATCAATTTGAAGGTTTGATCAAAGTCAAGTGTGTGTGTGTTGTTTTTTCTTTCTATTTTTGAAGAACGTTATGAGTATTAAAACCAAAAAGGGTACACAGAATACATCTCGGCATACGTAAGACTATCCTAGCTAGTTTTTTTTTTTTTGCATGCTTTAGATGATACATATAATATTTGAACACGAGGTGATCAGTCCGCATGGAAGGATAGAAAAGGAGAACTTATGATGAGAACTCTATGCCAATGGAAATTTGATGGATGAAGCCTTCACTTGAGGATAATGCTTTAATTCTATAGTGAGAGACCTCTTTCAAACTTGATGCTAAATAGACTCACAGTTCACACAACTGGTTGTCTTCTGAAGTCACATGTACGGGATATTTGTATTTCAAAACATTACTTAATGATATGATCTCAATGGGCCATTCTCTAATTTGGGCAATTAGACCAATACTCATTACTAGTTTCGTTGCATATCAATGAATGGACCTTTGAGTAGATGATTCCGAGCTCTGTGTTTTTACTAATTATCCTTTGAAAGCAAAATGATGAGTGTGCAGTTAATTCATTTATGTAACACCTTTATAATCTTTTGCATCCAGGGGGCAGGAACAATGGGCTCAATGTGACTTATGCTCTAAATGGCGAAGGTTGCCTGTTGATGTTCTTTTGCCGCTGAAGTGGAACTGTGCCGAGAATTTTTGGGACTCTGACAGGTGCAAGGATTAATTAATTTTGTAGTTTCTTGAGAATGAAATTGGTCTTTATGCTCTTTAAGGAAGCTGCAGGGTGAATTTGCTGATTAGTAATGATGTATTTAGGTGTTTGTGCTCTGCGCCGGATGAAGTGGGAGCCAAGGAGTTGGAAAATCTTCTGAAAAGTGGAAAGGGTATGACCGAAACTTGCGTGATCATGCGTTTATTGTATGTTGTGGTGATAGATTCACTGCAGAATAGGTGTTACTATGAGTTAATAAAGTGAGGTTGGCATTGCATAAATTGTTAAGTTGAAAGAAAGTGA
>NQLW01000036.1:2464870-2514118 GCA_002312845.1 Kalanchoe fedtschenkoi | reverse complement strand
AAAAAGATGACCCATTAGGTCAATTACAGGGACTTGTTATACATAGCATCGTAACAACTGATAAAATTGTGAAGTCGTCCGAAGCACCTGCTTCTTCTTTCTCTGTCACAGAGAATAGCACCACAGCTTAGTACTTCTTCTTAACTCCACTCTAATTTTGCCCACTTCTTGATAAAAGAAAGAAAGACGCATATGTATGTACGAGTTCGTCTAAACGAATTTCTTTTGATTCACTGGACGCAATTTTCAGTTTGGCTCTGCTACTTCTACTTTTATGTGTCGTATTTTCTTCTCTCTTCTGTATATATATATATATGGTGAGGATCATATGAGAATTCATTGTTCGTTAAGAGCTGAGAATCTCACATCCTCATTCATTTCTGCTGTCAAGTGTCCACTCTTGATGCACGATACGTGTGCAGAGGACAAAAATGTTCAAAAATTGATGTACTTTCGTGCATGCATGGACACGTGTCACACATGCAGACGTGACACATCAGCGCGCTCTCTCTCCTGTTTATTTTTATTTCAATTTCACTCAACTCAATTTATTAATTACACGAAATTTTTTGAAAAAAACAAACTCCATAATTAAATGTAAAATATTATAAACTTCAATTAAAGATCCGTATTGAATAGGTTTTCAATACGTTTTTGAAAAAGTACATCACTTGACAATACATAATTTATTGAATTAATTATTGCTCTTTCGATATACTTTGATCTTCAAATGTACTTTGAATGTTCAATGATTGGCTGAAAGGAAGAGATAGTGGGGCACATGGCGCATCCTGATTGACCGAAATGTGTGTGAGTGAGATAAAAAGGAGATAGTAAGACACGTGTCATCCACTCGGTGGTCGAAAACGCACTACTATAGATTTTGGCTATTAACACGCTTCCAATTACCACGCTTTAACATTTTATCATGCTTATTATTATAATCGTGGTAAATGATCACATAAAGCATGGTAATTGGTGTGCACATAACTGAAGTATAATATATTACCACGCTTTGAAAAGGACAACGTGGTAATAGGTTAAATTCAAAACGGTAGTCGTTTTGATCGTTACTTATAACCACGCTTTCCTGTCCAAAAGCGTGGTAATAAATAACGGTTAAAACTTCTCGTTTTGGGCATTCTTCAACCTATTACCATGCATGCTTTTCATCAACAAGCATGGTAATATGTTGAATGCCTAAGACCCCATCAGTTTTTATTAGTCTATTACCACGCTTCACTACTACAGATTTGAGCTATTACCACGCTTTCAATTATCACGCTTTTTCTTTTTACCACGCTTATTAATATGACCGTGGTAATTAAGCGTGGTAATAGGTGCGTATGGAATTTGCGCTATACCTATTACCACGCTTTTTATAATTAAGCGTGGTAATTGCTCATGTTCAAAACGGTGGCCGTTTTATTCGTCTCTTATAACCATGCTTTTAAAACCCCAAGCGTGGTAATAGATCATTAAGGAAACGCTGTCGTCTATTAGCAGAACCTATTACCACGCTTAATTATAAAAAGTGTGATAATATGTTAATTGATTAAAAATTTCTCATTTTCAATGTAAAACTTCAAACCACGCTTCTATTTTTAATTAAATTGAATAAGACTTATCACCACGCTTAAGATAAAAAGCGTGGTGATAAGTCACCCTTTCACCACACTTATTTTTAATAGGCGTGGTAATAGGTAGTAAATTTTGTTTTTTTAAATATAATTATGAATCTTAAGTAAATTTGATGATTGTCTTTGATTAAATTCAAAATAATTTATAAATTTATGACGAGGGTTGATCGTAAATCCTAAAATCTACTTCATACAAACTATAAATACTTGACAACAACACGCATAATATATATCCTACATCCTCAGTATTAATAACTTACAAATCAAAAACTCACTTAATTTTCTTACTATGTACACATATCATATTCAATCACATAAACTCACAAATCATGCAAAATCACTTAATTATTTGTAATTATATGAAATAAAACAAAATAAAAAATAAATTTGATTTATCAATTACCACGCTTTTAATTAAAACTGTGGTGAAAGGGTGTATTATCACCACGCTTAAGAGGATAAGCGTGGTGATAATTAACTCATTCATCACGCTTTTGTTCAAGAAGCATGGTAATATGTAGGAATTTTTGGTTTTAATTAAATTATGAATCTTAAGTAATGTAGATGATTTTCATCAATTAAAATTTGGTAATAATTTATAAACCAATGATATTTGTCAAAAAGTTTGATCATAAAGACTGCTATAGGTGTTTGAAAAAAACGCTCGATTTTTTTTTCAGCTTCCATATTGGGAGACATTGACCATCAGACATTGCATCGATGTCATGCATGTGTAGAAAAATGTGTGTGACAGTTTGGTCGGTACATTATTGGACATTAAAGACAAAATAAAAGACAGTGTGAGCGCACGATTAGACATGGTTGAATTTGGACTGAGAAAAGAATTGGGCCCTAAAACTCGTGGAAACTGAACATTCTTACCACCCGCTTGCTACACTCCGTCAAAGAAAGAGCGCGAAGCGTTTTGCAAGTGTTTGCACGAGATCAAGGTTCCGCATGGATATTCATCAAACATGAGGAAGCTTGTATCTATGAAAGATTACAAGATGCAAAACATGAAATTTCATGATTGCCACGCCGTGATGCAACAATTTCTACCTATAGAAATCAGAGGAATCTTGCCGAAGAAAGTTCAAACCATAATCTCAAAATTGTGTTTCTTTTTCAGTGTCATCTGCAAGAAATACTTATCTATTACTGAGCTGGAAAAGCTACAATCAGATGTTATTGTCCATATATGAGAGATGGAAATGTACATCCCTTTCTCGTTTTTCGACATAATGGTGCATCTCATTGTCCATCTAGTGAGAGAAGTTAAGGAGTGTGGACCTGTATACCTGCGTTGGATGTGTCCCTTCGAACGCTATATGAAGATTCTCAAGAGATATGTTCGGAACAGATTTTGACCCGAAGGAAGTATTGTTGAGGGTTATCTATCGAAGGAAGCTGTCGAGTATTGCACAGAATATCTTGGGAACACTGTGTGTGTCGGAATTCCATCACACCCTTTGGACATATCGGACGAAAATCAAAAGTAGTTCCTATGGAGAAATTACTAAAAGCACACCTTTGCGTTCTTCATAATGTCCCAGAGACGTTTAGGGTTTAGCACGTCAGTTATCTTCGTAAGAAATGGATACGGAGAACACAAGAGGGTACAAAGGGAACATAATTCGACTTTCAGTAACTGGTTACGAGATCGGGTTGAAGAATTATTAACCACAAATCCAGAGTGTGTAACAGAGAAATTACGTTATCTGAGCCGATCTCCATCATTGTCTATCGAAACTTGGAGCGAATATATCATTAACGGTTATTTTTTCTACACTGACATGCAAGATGCTCGAAGCACAATGCAGAACAGTGGTGTTAGCCTCAATGATGCAGATGGCAAGATATTTTATGGAGTAATAAAGGAAATTTGGGAGCTTAACTTTCGAGGTTTGTCAGTTCCTCTATTCAAATGTCATTGGTATGATAACAGATTTGTGGATCAAGATGAGTTTGGGTTCACTCTTGTTCGTAGTCGATGGCAAGACTACATAGATGATCTGTTTGTGATGGCAGAGCAGTGCAGACAAGTATTCTACATCCCCGATCCCGCGGAATCAACCACACTCATAATATAAGAAGAAAAACAACATCATACTGACCTTGGAGTTGATGATGAACTGATTGATGACATAGTGCCAGTTATGAACCAAATCCCACCTGAGGATGATGACGAAGATGATAATTCGAATGTCTACATACGATCTAATCACGACGAAGGATTGTGGTTCGATAATCAACAAAAGTAGTATGTTTGATTTTCTTGTAAATGTAATGTAACAAAAATTCAATAAATAGCATGATTATTTTATGAAACTAATTTATTTTCATCCTTTAATAGATATGGGTCCACGTAAGAGATTTGATGGGGCATCAGACAGTGGATCTGAGAGTAGGAAGAGCCATCGTGGCCCGACGCGCAGATGTAGAGTGACATCCTACGACGCGAGAGCCCGTAGGATCTACTGGACGGCTCTACAGGAGCTACCTACATTTTTGCACCAAGACGGTACTTGGCTTGAGATATGCCAAGTGGCATGAGGTCCCAGCACATCTCGAGGATGCGATATGGGTGCAAGTTAGTGTGAGTATTTGTTTGTAATGATATTATCATTGTTTAGGGTTTTGAAATATGCAAAATCTTAGACATCTAGATTTCGTGTAGACTGTGTTTAGGAATATTGATCATCGCCGACACGATGAGTTGCGACTGGCGGCGATTCAGTACAGAGGGTGGCGTCATGAACTGAAGGTCAGATACATCGAGCATCCTGAGGTGGAGGGTGCATCCCCCATAGGATACTATGATGGCATTGACCAGCAGATAATAATATTTACCTTTGGCTCCTACACATTAATCTATATCCATATTTGTGTATAAAAATTTACTTTCATTATAACATAGATGTGGGATGAGTTTGTTCGACGTAAGTCAGATCTATCGAAGAAGATTCTCTTTGAGGCAAACAAAGAGAGACGGAGGGCGAACAAGTATCCTACCACTATGTCCAGATGAGGATATGGTGGGTTGGAAGAGAGATTACTTGAGGAGGAGAGGGCACGATATGCCGAGGAGTAGGGTGTGTCCCAGGAGGAGGCTGAGGTCCACATTTCAGAGATTCCACGGGATGTTCTGTGGAAGGAGGGACGACGCAAGAAGGGCACTGAAGAGTGCACCACTCCTGAGGTTGCAGCGGAAGCAGGACGTATTGTAAGTCATTTCTTAATTTTATTTTTTTAATTTTGATTCCCTATCTGATACACTACCATGTGGTGTATCTACACTCATATGTTATTTTAATGAATTACATAGGATGAGCTACGTGCTAGGCAACCTAGTCAGGGCTCCGCGGTTGACCATGTCGACATAATATTCTAGCGGAGGTGCATCCTTCGCCAGAATATCCCAGTCGGATTCGTGGTAAGCCTAATGTGTGGACGTGGGGGAACTTTTGGTCGAGTAAATCGACCAAGGGCAGTAAGTACTACGCGAGTAAGGACCAGTACGAGCAGGATGTCGAGAGACGGGCATCTCAGCTAGCATCTGCATCGGATTCGTGTCGCCATCCTCCTTCGACGGCCAATAGATCACCGTTGAGAACAGATGATTACTTGCCAGTCATGCGTCCGAGGTCCCCACTGGCGTATCCCACTCAGGATTTGTCTGATATACCCACAGACATTCAGTCTTGGTGGGATGGATCATTCCCTGCTACCTCACACCCTCCTACACACATTTCACAGCCTTCACAGCCAGCTGATCCATTCGCGGACATTCCCGACGTAAGTATTTAATTTCCAATGTTTCATAATAATCACATTAATAGTAAAAAATAGTTAATTTAATATTAATTATAATATTACAAATAGATTGGGAGAAAGTGCGCACTCTACGTGTCAGAGGCATGAGGTGAGGCGATTCACCGTTGTTGGGAGGGTCTTAAGGGGCAGAGTCTACGATTACCAGACTCTACCAAAGGACCTGTCGAAGGTCCTTATTGAGCACGTTGTTTTGGAGGGTGCCGTGCTACCCGTGGTAGTCGAGTCGATGCCTTGGGTCTTGCTGGAGCGAGAGCACCTGGTCAGTCAGATCATTCCATGGCCCTGACACTTGATCGAGCTTGACGAGAGGGTACATCCTCAAAATAAAATTATAGTGGAATTAAAAAAATTGATAGAAAATCTATTCACCATTTAACTTTGATTTTATAGCTTTTTGACGACCATCACTAGCGTCAGATGACTCCTCCTGATTCCCGGAGTATGGAGTTTTCACGTCCGGGGTTCCACACTAGACAGATCCTAGGACTAGCTCGATCCTATTTGATATTTTCACCATTGGTCCTCCCTGTGACGCCAGATATCATCGGTTTCGATTATCCATTGTCATTTGGTGTCGATGATGCGATGGATCTGTTGAGAGTCGGTGAGTTGACCCAGCCTTACGTCGCTGCGTACATCAGGTATTGATTTTGATAACACAATTGATGAAATGTAAGTAAGTACTATGTTGATATAACTAATCGAACGCGAAATGCGTATGCAGGATACCTATTTTATAGGTTCTGCCCCCTGAGTCTCATAAGAGGTTCAGCTTTTTTGACTCTAGTCGTATGAGGGAGTATGGAGCCGTTTTTGATGTTAGAGCGGGCTACATACACCGGCGGATCCAGTTGGAGAGAGCCAGGGATCTACCACGTGCTACTTCTTACCGTACCACTCTGGCGCATCGTAAGTGATTTCTATGTGTTGTAAGTCTATTAAGTACGTGTTGTAATTCTTTGATTGAAAGTAAGTTTTATTTGTCGTGAAGGTGTCATTGAACTCTTGCTGTCATCTTTCCGAGAGAGTCCACCGTCTACTACTTCGACTCCGTTATGTGCACAGCAGCATCACATAGTCTTATGCTGTTTGTAGATGAGTGAGTTCTCTAAGGCTTAAGCTTTTAATTGTGAACGCATTTTATGTTCTGACAACTAATAGATGTCGCTATTTGGTAATGTTTCAGAGGTTTGACACGATGGCCTGGCTCTCGCGCTTTAGTCACGTGGGAGTTAGTTACGTTACATTTTCAATAGTAATCCATTTGTATGTTCATCATTTATTTTATTCGATAACTAATGAGAGCGTCTGTATTAGTGCCCGCGACAGCCTCAGAGTAGCCGTCTGTGCGGCTACTATGTCTGCCAAAACATGCGCCGAATCATCGAGGGTTTGTCCTCCCAGTATGATACGAGTCGGATCGGACTACAGCAGGTATAATTACAGTTTTGAATCATTTTGTATATATTTATTTAAATGTGATCAAGTACAATATTATTTAATCATATTAATAATTTACACTTGTTTAAAGTTTTTTGATGAGGGAGACGAGATACTCGCACCTTATGAGTTGTCAGCATTGTTCTAAAAGGCGGCCGCCTAGCCGCCTAGGCGGCCGCCTAATCTCTGGGCGGTTCAAAAACGCCCCGCCTAGCCGCCTAGCGCCTAATTATTTTATATATTTTATTTTTAAAATAAAATTAAATTTTATAGGTATAATTTTATAATTAATTATTAAATATATTATTAATATATATAACTCCGCCTAATCATCCGATTAATCCTTCCGCCTAATCCCCGCCTAGCCGATTAGTCCTTAGGCCTCAAGCCAACCGCCTAGGGCCGCCTAGCGCCTTTTAGAACACTGGTTGTCAGATATCGACTCAGTTAGGGAGGACATAGCGGCGCATGTTATGGAGATGCACCGAATCTCCATAGCAGGTGGATTTGTAGCCTAGACTAGATGTGTACATGATACACTGAAACATGATGCTGATTTTGTATTGTTTGTAATAAAATTTGAATGTTTTGTTTTCTAATTTACTTATATATATATATATATATATATATATATATATATATATATATATATATATATATTATTTCACACTATATAAAATTGTTAAATAATTAAATTACGGATTAAATTAATCCGTAAATTAATTTTTTTTAAAAAAATTATGGTATACTATTACCACGCTTGGGACAACAAGCGTGGTAATAAGTATAGATCAATTATCACGCTTGGGACAACAAGCGAGGTAATAGGTATTGCTTAATTACCACGTTTGTTGTCCTAAGCGTGGTAATAGATTCACCACCTATTACCACGCTCTGTACTTTTTCTATTACGACGGTCGTACTCACCACGCTTGTAAAACGTGATAAAAGCCTTAGAAAAAGCGTGGTAGTTGTTCCTGATCTGTAGTAGTGACGAGTATAGTGGGGCACGTGGCGCAATATCATTGGCCGCGACCAAAATACCAAAATACCCATCCCCTCAAAAATACACTTAGATCATTTTCGACCATCCGATCTGAAGATGGACGGAGATTAGGGGGTTCTCAACTCTTAATGAACAGTGGGGTTCTCATTTGAAACCCTATATATATATATATATATATATATATAATAAATAAAGGATTTTAATCTAGTAATGCCAATTTACTATGCAAGTATAATGTTATATGCCAATCCAAATCAGATGATTTTAGTGCAAAATAATTTTACGAGGTCAAAAAAATAATTTTAACTTAAATAAAATCATTCAGTTTATAACAGAGTCGGCTGATTTATAATTGAAATAAAAAAATTGGTAAATAAATTATTTGATTAATTGAAATGGGAAAACACGCCCTTTCAGAAAGAGCACCAGAAGACCTGGTCCATAATCTTCCTACGATGGTTAGGGGTGTAAATATGGATTGAAAATTAAATTTGGATTGAATTTCTCATAATCCAAATTCATTTGTAATAAAATAATCCAATTTAAACCCAATCCTAATTTAAAATAACTCAATCTAATCCAACCTAAATTCAAAATTGTTAATTGGATTGAATTGGGTCAACTCATTTATATTAATTAATAAAGAATTAACTATTTATTTTTTTTAAAAAAAAATAAAAAATATTTTTAATTTTTTTAATTTTTAATTCTTTAATGTCTATATTATTTTAATTTTTTATATATTTATAATTCGAATTATATTTTACTTTTAGTATAACTCGAATTCAATTTATTCAGCCTAATCATCAATCCAACCCAAAAAATACAACCAACAACCCAATCCAAGTTCAACCCGAATTCAATTTAATTGAACCCCAAACCCTTAGACTCCTAACGGCGACCTCTCCAATCAGTTGCCGACTCAAATCAAGAGCATCAGCAGATTCCTGCCAACGAGTTCTAATGAGTCGGTGCGTTTTCTCCTCCGACAACCTCGTCATCAAGTCTCCCAACGACGTCAGACTCTACAGACTTATTCAACTCGAAAATGGCCTCTCCGCACTTTTGATCCACGATCCCGAGATTCTGACCGACCAACCACCTGCTCTAGTCGATGATGATGATGAAGAAGAAGAAGAAGAAGAGGAAGAGGAAGAGGAAGAAGAAGAGGAAGAAGAAGACGAGGACGATGAAGACGGCCAAGAATATGACAATGAAGGGGCTGATGACAAGCCTGGTTCTCAAACTAAGAAAGTTGGTGCTTTTACTTTTTGTAGCTCATCTATCTTGAGTAGAGGCTGATGAGTAGCAATTTGCTGAGACTGTGATGTTCAATTGTGTCTCGAGCAATAACATAAAAAACCCCATAAAGTTTATATTCTTTTCAGGCTGCTGCGGCCATGTGTGTAGGAATGGGAAGCTTTCTTGACCCGGAAGAGGCACAAGGACTTGCCCATTTCCTTGGTTCTCACTAAGTTTCTCATCACATGCTGCTAATTTACATTCTATCTATTCCACTTTTCAATTTAAATGTTTAGCTTTAGCACTAGAAAAAGACAATAGAGTTTGTATGTGCACCAGTGCTGCCATTTCGTCTACCTTACCTTTTGAAGATGCTGTGCAGATTGTCCGCATTTTCAATCATGTCGCTTCTTTTGCAGAACACATGCTTTTTATGGGAAGTAAAGGGTTTCCCGACGAAAATGAGGTTAGTTTATTCATTTCACTTGTATTACTGCTTTTAAAGCCTGAAATTTAAACAACAGAATTAATCACCAAGTCAGAATCACACTATCATCTTCTCGTGAGATTTCAAAGAAAATACGGCTTAATGTGGTATAACCAAAACACTGTCTTCTAAATCTTAGTTTTCATTAAAAGCAAACATATAGTATTCTGTTTCTAACTGTGCCAATTAATTAACAGTATGATAGCTACCTTTCAAAGCACGGCGGCTTTTCTAATGCCTACACAGAGACTGAGCGCACATGTTACCATTTTGAAGTCAAACCAGAGTACCTGGAAGGTGCACTGAGGAGGTACCAGTAGTCTGATACTTCATCATCCATTTTCTTTTCTAATTTTTCTGTTTTTAACATTAGAACATTCTTCCAAGTCTATATTTGGATATTCTATCAGCTGTCAATATAATACAAGATGTGAAAGATGGTTCAGCGAAGGATAAAGAAAAAAATTAACTTAGATTAAAAGATTCTTGCCCTCAACAGTGACAAGAGAAACTCTTGTCATCTAAGTCTTCTCTTTAGCAGAAGATTTGATTGGTTGAAAAAAGACTCTGGTTTGTGTTTACTTTTGTGATTCTGCAAGACTTTTATTATTCATAAATGGATTTTCTATTTATCTTTTCCTGAAAAGAAACTATTTTCCAAATAAAGAGTTATACAACCAAAGAATGCCAAAAGTAGGTAATATCTGTAAAAAAAAATCAACCAAACAAGGGACTCCATAAGCGCCACTGGTCTACTAATCACAACTGATTAATAGATTAGATTGTATCTCTGAGCCAAAAAGCTTAACAAGATGTGCTTAAGGAAAACATTCAGATGGGAGCCTATTCACAAAGTCGTTGAATTTGCTTAGTTAAAAGATTTAGTTGGGTTTTTTTTCCCAGATTTTCCCAGTTCTTCGTTGCACCTTTAGTGAAAACTGAAGCTATGGAGAGAGAGCTACTTGCTGTTGATTCAGGTTTGCATTTTATATGTGTCAGTACTGTTTTTTTAGCACAGTTTCTTATTAATTTCTGACAGATATTTTGTGATTTCATGTCATGAAAATCCATAGAATTCAATCAGGCATTACAAAGTGATTCTTGCCGCCTTCAACAACTTCAGTGTCATACCTCTGCACCTGGACATCCTTTCAATAGATTCTTCTGGGGTAAGCAGCAAACACAATTTTGACCAATCTGGCAACATAAATTCAGTTTTCAACAATGTATAGGCAAGTAACTGACTGTTAGAGGCATCTTTTATGTTTATATACTGTAACTGCATATCCACTTTTATTAAGTTATGAAGACGTTCAGTAATTTTGAAGAGCAGTAGTAAGTTTTCCTGGAAGGAAATTAAGCAGTTGCTGATTTGCTCCAGTTTCAGATATTGATGGGTTTAGTGTACAATTTTATTGATATTAAACTAACAAATAATAGGACTGGAGAATGGTGCATTTACCTAACTATATGGGAAAGAATCAAATGACATTCTTTCCCTTTTTATCTGCAAGGGAATAAGAAAAGTCTGATAGAAGCTATGGAGAACGGTATTGATCTGCGGGAGCAAATTTTTCATTTATATGATGAATATTATCACGGTGGTTTGATGAAGTTGGTTGTCATTGGTGGAGGTACAAGTAAACAGGCAACGCCTCAGATCACTTTACTTTATCTATCTTTCTGATGTAAAGATCTGTATGGTGTTTGAAAACCCTCAGCGTTCAAAACTCTCTGTACCTTCATCTTTTGGTTAATATATACGTTAAACTCGCACTAATTGATTTATTTAATGTGTTATGTCTAGAGTTTTCTTATAAATGTGTTGTTAAATATGACAGAGTCCCTCGATGTTCTACAGAACTGGGCTATAGAGTTGTTTGGAGATGTCAAAAAGGGTAGTAAAAGGCCAGCGTTCATTGATAAATTTCCTATCTGGAAAACCGGCAAATGTTACAGACTTGAGGCTGTTAAAGATGTGCATGACCTTGAGTTATCATGGACATTGCCGTGCCTGCGAGGAGACTATTTGAAGAAATCTGAAGACTACTTGGCCCACCTTCTCGGGCATGGTATAGAATCTATGGAAATGCCTTCCGTCCTTTTCATTTTTACAATATTTGAGATCCAAGCTGAAACATTATACAAAGGTTTCTGTTTTGATGATTTATCTCCGTTTTAACCTCTACCATACTTGTATATTAATCTGTGGTACTTCAATGGACGACCATTAATTATATGACAGCACATTCAAGTCTCAAATAAACGATGCTACCGATGCACTTTTTGGTCACTGCTTTCTCATTCTCTGTCCCTTTTTTTTTTTTCATATTTTGGTCCTTGCTTGTATTTCATAGCATTGTTGCCAATTGTTCTTCATATTTCTTCCCCAGAGGGGGAAGGCAGCTTGTATTTCTTTCTGAAAACTAAAGGATGGATTGCGTCCATATCTGCTGGGGTTGGAGATGAAGGCATGCATCGGTCGTCAATAAATTATATATTTATGATGTCCATAAAATTAACGGACTCTGGATTGGAGAAGGTAGTTTACCCTGCCTGTTGGATAAATGGACGCTGGCCTGAATTCTGTATTCTTACTTCTGACATAATGTTTCATATTGCAGATTCTTGACATCATAACATATGTTTATCAATACCTCAAATTACTGCGCCAAGTTGGTCCGCAACAATGGATATTCCAAGAGCTTCAGGACATTGCAAAGATGGAATTCAAGTTTGCAGAAGAGAAACCTCAGGATGATTATGCAGCAGAATTGGCAGGTTTGTTAAACTCATTATCAAAGTATCATCATTTTTTATTTTCTAAAACATGATTAAAAGAGTGAATATTTGGTAGGTGAAACCATGCAACGGTACTACATAAACATTAATACTCCTATATTCTGGTGTTCCTTATGTTAATTTTGAAAACTCATTTGAAAACCGCGCTCCTTGTTTTTAAAAAATTTAACAATAAAGAGGAACTATCAGATAGTATTCCCACAAATCTGTAAATCGCCATGAGTGCGAATGACTGAATGTTGACAAATTTTTACCAAAGCTTCTGCCATTGGGCAATCTCAACTTTTCATATTTTATGATACGGTGGCCCCTTTTTACTTATGTAGTCAAAATATGCTATATTTGGAGCAAATATTGTTTTATTACAAATCTATTTCATCCGTTCTTTCATGCATTTCGGTTGATTTTTGTGTGTATTTATGGCAGAAAACATGTTCCTCTATCCCTCGGAACATATTATATTTGGCGAATTTGCCTATGAAGTGTGGGATAAAGAAAACATAAAGCACATATTAGATTTCTTCAAACCAGAAAACATGAGGATCGATGTTTTGTCAAAGTCACTCCCTGAGAAGCAAGGTAAATTTAGTCCTCTTTCGAATTGACCTTTGATGTATGCTGCCCAAAGGAAGGTAACTCTCACTGAAATCATGAAGTAGGTTCCCCCTTTGTTCAATATAAAAGATAACCAGAAATTTTATTAGAACCATAAGACGGCTTAAATCAGTCCTACTACTTGGCAACCGTAGCTTGGTAAATTGTAGCTGCTTTTTAAAATCTCTGAAAGCATTTACTGAACGCCTGACATACTGTCTCTAAATCAAAATAATTTTCCCTTTTGTGCTGTTGTCTATATTGTGCTAGATTGATTCTCGAATCTATTTTCTGAAGTTATAAAACCCTAAGCTTAAAATGTTGCACGGGTTTTTAGTTCTCTGAGATTTTACCTGCAACTTTTTGCTTGCTTTTATACCTAAAAGATGTAAATCCCCGTGGGAGGAAATTTGGAAGCTCTTAATGTAGATACTAGTTCCATTCCCTGACTATTTGTTTTTCTTGATTTTTGAGAACTTTCTGCTTTAGACATATATGAAGGAACTTTATCTACCACAATGAGCCTGCATTGATGAGTTTTAATGTCATGTATGACTATTCTGATACAGATTTCTTATATGAGCCCTGGTTTGGGTCGAAGTACACCGAGGAAAATGTTTCTTCATCTTTAATGGAGCTGTGGAAAGATCCTCCAAGCATTGATTCGTCCTTACATCTGCCTAGGACAAACGAATTCATACCCCGTGATTTTTCACTTCGAGCTGGAAACGGCCCCGATGGCACGCACTCTCCAGTGTGCTTGCTGGATGATCCAATGATGAAATTATGGTACAAGCATGATACAACATTCAAATGTCCTCGCACCAATGCTTACTTCTACATCACTTTGAAGGGAGGATCCGAAAATGTTCGAAGTTGTGTTCTGACTGAATTATATCTTAATCTTCTTAAGGACGAGCTAAATGAAATTATCTATCAGGTAGATATATGCCGGTGTACACCAGCTCAATAATATCCCAAAATGTTGTTTGGTAGACTATCAGTAGTTCTTATAACATTGCTGTTAGAATACTGCTAGCCCAAAATGTTGATCTGGTATATATCTTTTGATGCCCACAGGCCAGTTTAGCCAAATTGGAGACTTCGTTATCATTCGTTGGGGAAAAGTTAGAGCTGAAGGTGTATGGTTTCAGCGATAAGCTTTCAGCGCTGCTATCTAAAATCCTTGCAGTTGCATCATCCTTTTTCCCTTCTGAGGATCGCTTTCAGGTAGAAATGTTATTGATAAGTGTTCGCAGTATTATTATTTAAGCATCAACTGAATCCTTTGATGGCTTCCTCACAAGATTTTCCTCACATTTTTCATTTGACTTAAAGTTATCCCTTTCATCTGTTATGGTTTGTAATTGATTACAGGTCATCAAAGAAAATATGGAGAGGGCGCTGAAAAACACAAATATTAAGCCTCTACGTCACTCAACCTACTTAAGGCTCCAAATTTTGCGCCGGCGATTTTGGGATGTAGAGGAGAAGCTTCAGACTCTCTGTGGATTATCGTTGGATGATTTAAAGGCTTTTGTTCCCAGCTTTCTATCCCAGGTACGCTAACACTAATACTAACACATACCAAATCAGTTGTAGGGGTTTGAAACAACATGATTGTGCAGGCGGGTTCTCCAGATCCAGAAAAACAATTTCAAAAAACATGATTGAGCAGGATTGATGAATGATAATCTGAGAGTCTTCAAGTGTAGTATATATGCCAGGGCTCTCATAATCTGTGATCAACATTAATTTTATGGTAGAGTAATTTGATTGAAGCTCATGCAAAGGACAAAGATTTGAGTGCTATTGTAAAAGTGGCCTGTTTATTTACATTTATATAAAATTATATATTGCAGTGCTTGGGTAACACCATTAGTAATGATGCTAATAACCTTCTGGAGTTCCACTGGATCCAAAACAGGACACCGTGTGACATGTTACTTATTTATGATTATTTTTGGTAAGAATTTAACGTCTTTTGCTGGTTACATGTTGAGTACACTTCGCATTTTTTGCAGCTCTATATAGAGGGGCTTTGCCATGGAAACTTACTAAAGTCCGAAGCCTTGGACATTGCCAATATATTTAGGATCCACCTCACTGGGAAACCTCTTCCCGCTGAAATGAGGCCTGTAGAGCATGTTATATGTCTCCCCTTTGGGGCCAACCTTGTCAGAGATGCTAGAGTCAAGAACAAGTTGGAACCAAATTCCGTTCTTGAGGTACCCAAATGCTGTGGACTTACTTTTTGCAACTCACTAATTATATTGGTCTTGCTGACTTGTTTATGTACATTTCAGCTGTATTTCCAGATTGGGTCGGAATCGTCAACTGAATGTATCAAATTAAAGGCCTATGCTGACCTATTTGATGAAATTGTGGAAGAGCCATGTTTCAATCAGCTAAGGTGATGATACAAACATTTACATTGACAACAACTTTGTACACATTACATGAATCAGGGTCTTTGAATTTAAGTATTTTGGTCCTAACTTACACTATCATATAATTTGGAAAATGCCTTTCATCAATATGATCTTGAAACGACTACAACTATGTGTGTGCTGGACATGTATACCATAAGGAGAGTAAACAGGCGTAACATGGCACTCACTGTATTGTTGAATCTAAGAACTTATATAAATTTAGTATAGGAGATGATAACATTATTTACATATTGTCCTACAGGACAAAGGAGCAGCTTGGTTACGTGGTCCAAAGTGGCCCCAGAACAACATATCGAGTGCATGGGTTTTGTTTTTGTGTACAGTCTTCGAAGTACAATCCTCTCTACTTGCAGGGAAGAATTGAGAACTTTTTGAAGGGTTTAGACGAACATCTGGTATGTTTTGAGGATTCATAGTCTGTTCTTTTAGTTGGCTTTGATCTGCTACGTAGTTGTGGTGTTGCTCTTTGACATGAGTCTGTCCTAGTTCAGCCCGTTCTCTGGACTTGGTTGTATTAGAGAATTGAGATATAAATTCAAACAGCATTGAACTTATAGCTGGAATGATAGGGCATCAATTTTATTCTGATTGAAGCTTACAAAATTATTATGGTATCCATTGTCCTCGATGATGTGACCTACTGTCAGTAGTGTCATGTTTGGCCATATTTTTTTTACCACATAATTTCCAACATTCTTTGCTTAGTCTTGGCAAGGAATTGCCGTGATCAGTTAATTTAAAATCCAGATCAGTGTTTTTTTAAGTTTGAGTGGGGCTCTAGACCTTACATGTGCTATGCATTCATCTAAGTAGACATAGGTCCAGTTTTCAATTAGTTAATTGCTTTTGCAGGATGAACTTGATGATGAGTCTTTTGAGAACTATAAGAGTGGATTGATATCAAAGTTGCTGGAAAAGGATCCTTCTCTTTCATATGAAACCAATAGGTTTTGGAGTCAGATTACCGACAAGAGGTGGATATTTCTCCTTTTCATTTTTCCAATGATGTAAAATTTGTAGAGCAGTTGTGTTTAATACAGTCTAGCAGAGCAGGATATAATTCATTTTTTCAGGTTTAATTTTTTGTTATTTATTGGGTGCTCTGGAAGACATGAAAAGTGATCCTGAAGCTTACTTGAAAACGTTTTTTTCATACTCAGAATTTAAAATGGATGACAACATATTTTTTTTCTGGTTCGTGCAGATATATGTTTGACATGTCTGCAAGAGAAGCGGAGGAAGTGAAAAGCATCTGCAAGAGTGACATCAAGGAATGGTACAGGACGTATTTATGTGATTCATCTCCTAAGTGTAGGAGACTGACGGTCAGGGTGTGGGGATGTGATACTGATATGCAGCAGGAGATGGCTGAATTGCAGGAGGAAACCATTGATGACCCTGTAGCTTTCAAGACATCGGCCCAGTTTTATGAAAGTCTTTGTTGAGAATGTTTATTTCTTTTCATTGTGTAATTTTGGTTTGCTACTGTTTTGATCACATGCTGTTTGCATTATTCTGTTGAGTCGTGATATTCACCTTCTTTTCGTAGTTCCAATTTGAACCTGAAATGAAATCTGAAACCCAAAAACTACGAATATTTATTAATTGGTATTTGATGAAGAGTATCAGGGGAAAGGACAAACGGTGGCTAGTGGCTGTTTTACAATTTTAAATTGGGTATAAAAATAATTTTTTCTTCATAATTAATCCATTTTGATTGTTTATAATCAAATTTGCATATTGTTTTCAATATATTTCAGTTTTAGTTTTTTCGCTGATGATGAATATAGAGTTTTTATGGATATGCCTTTTAAAAAGGCGAGCATATCACATGTGTTTTTTGATCCAGTCATCTGCCAACGTATCATCTTTTGTATCATCTTTTGCCCTTAGCATTGACGAAGATTGAAAATATCTTCACCTTTGTTATTGGCGAGGATTCTTAAAACAAATTTTGGGGTTATGAGTAATGAAGATGTTTAACTTCTTCGCCCATTGTGAAGGCGAAGGTTGTTTCATTAATTTTCGTTATTGTGAATAATAAAGTTTTTCAAATTAAAATTTAGCCTTTCTCACCCGACTATTGCTCTTCCTTTTCCCTTTCTTTTCTCTTTCCCTCTCTGTCGTCGCCTTCTCCTGAGTCATTGTCACCCTCGTCCTGTCGGCGTCTCTCCCGGTGTCGCCCTCTTCCGTTAATAAGTTTCCTGTATTTAATGAATTTTAGGGTTGAGTTGTTAGTTAATTTAGGGTTAAAATTAGGGATAATGTAGGATTTGATTTAGGGCAATTGATTTTACGATTTGTTTACATTGTGTAAATGCAAGATTGAATTATTTTATCAGCCACAGATTTAGAAATTTTTACTGTTTAAGTTATGATGCTATGTGGTTATGCTTTGTAGTAATAGTAATCATTGATATGATTCACATGCTTGGAGGTGCTTTTTTCAGAGTTTGTGGACGTTTTGCTGGACATCATGCTGCAGGACAAGACAGCGTCATTTAGGACATTATTTTGTTGGAGCAACTTAGACCGGTCGACCACATCATACTACATTCTCAGTCATGATATCGTTCTACTCTGATATGGGAGAGGAAGGTACGTGTCTTATTCTTTTCCATTGTTCTCAAATGTGTTTTAGATATCTTTCTAACTTATATTTTACTTGATTTTAACAGATGGATCATTTATGTGAGATCTGAAATCACCGTATGTGGAATCTGGACGACCGAGTCGCCCCTTATGTTGCTCTGGGTGGCTTCTACCCTGGACCATGGTTCACAACTTGAACGTGGACTGGCCGTTGATCACTTCTCCGGTGAATCATTGGAGATCAGAGACGCACACGTTCCACTTTCGCCGTGGTGAGATGACCATGACGCTGCAAGACGTTGCGCTACTCGCCGGTTAACCAGTTGACGGGCACCTCGTCACTGGTAACGAATTCTGAGGGGATTGTCCAGCCATTTGTATAGAACTTTTAGGAAAGGATCCTGATCGTGGCCGCTCGTCTTACTGCGTCTATCTCAGATATAGCATATGACAACATCGTCTGAGGATATTGATGAGGTAACTGTGATCAAGTACGCAAGAGCATAAATTCCTTGTATGCCAGGGTGTCCCTTAATGTTAGATATCACGGACAACGAGGTCAGCTTATACTACTTATTGTTGTTGCATGACCTTGAGGATACCGCCGTAGATTTCTGAGTCTACTAGAGATGGACATACTGAGGTGCATAAGATTAACAGACGGAAGGGGAAGTTGGATTGGTGCGTGGAGCATAAACGTTGGATCATGAAATGGGACCAACGTTGGATCATTGATGAGAGGGCACTGGTTCTCATTGAAGCTTCTCAAGTTTTCCAGAGTTAATCTAATAATATTTTCCAGTCTAAACCTTTTTTTATTTGATATGACCAACAACCATGAATTGACACTGATCATATAATCTTTACAGTAGGAGTCTCTAATTCTTCCGGAACAGCTCCCATGGATGATTCAGAGACAATACAGTCGACCTGCTCCTTTAGTCACACTAAATGACTCAGCGCTTTACCACTGCTAGGGATGTCATTATGGGTTGTGAGTCAAATTTGAGTTGAGTTTTTCATAATCCAAATTCACTTGTAATAAAATAATTCACCCAAACCCAACCCAACTCAAACAAACCCAAATTCAAATTTTTTAATTTAGGTTGAATTTGGATCAATTCATTTACTTTCATTAAAAATAAAAAATAAAATCTAAAAAAATATTATTTTTTATTTTTAAATTATATATATTTTTTATTTTTTATTTATTTTTTTATATATTTGTAATTTGGATTGTGTTTTACAATTTGGGTCACCCTGAATTCAATTTGTTTAATCCAAAGATCAACTCAACCCAAAAAGTGTAACTCAAAACCCAATCCAAATAAATTAGATCAAGCCAAATTCAATTTAAATGGGTGTAACTGAGTTGGGTTATGGGTTGAGTCACATTCTTACACCTCTAACCACGTCAATGACAATGTGAACAGTCCGTCATAGGTGCTCAACTAGAGGTGACACAAGGATATCCAAATAATTTGTTCAGAGGTAGCCTACACGCCCTAAAAGGGGCAGAATCCGATACTTGCCATCGTCACTTGGAATACCATCACTCCCACTTCGTAGATATGGGTGTCATACATGCGGCTGAGATATTCGAACATGTTGAGAATTTCATCTAATTAAAAAGAGTAAAAAGTAAAGAGTACGCAAGATTTAATGAGGTTCGGTGCCTACATCCTCTGGAGTAAAAGAGTGGTTGTGTATTATTCAGTGTGTTGTACTTTATTAGGTTAGTGTTACATAGTATTTATAATAGTAATCATAGATACAGATTTAATAAATTACCCATGTACCATACTGCGGGCTTCGCTCCGCACCCCAGGCCCGTTCGCTTCCGCTACGCTCTAACATTTGTCCTTTTATCTAGTATATGAGTTATACCCAACAAATCTCCATCTTAGCGAATATTTTGCTCCTTAAGAGATAAAATTATGGGGGTCCTTAAAGTGGCCTGTGATTTCTACTCTTCTAGCAGCTGCAAACATTCAACAAGTCCAAACAGTGTTTGAACTTGTCGAAAGTAACTGGCTTGATCAACATATTAACGACATTCTCTGAAGTGTGAATCTTTATTAACAATATCTTCCCAGATGCAATGGTTTGTACTTGCTCTGATTTAGCTCATGTTGTTGGTCAAGTTTGCAAGTACATGTCAAAACCAGGTAGGCGACTTTGAGAGGAAGTCAGGTGGATTTTTAGGTACTGCAAGGCATGTTTTTGTGTTTGATATCAGCTGAATGACTCATTAGTTGTTGGATATGTGGATTCGGACTATGTAGGTGACTTAGATGATAGAAGATCTACTATTGGGTATGTTTTACTCTTGGTGGAGGGCCTATATATTGGAAATCAACCTTTCAGTCTATTATGGCGTTATCTACTACTGAAGTAGAATACATGATAGTGGCTGAAGCAACAAAGGAGACTTTATGGCTTACCGCGCTAGTAAAAGAATTGAGTGTTTAATAAGGTGGAGTTCAATTGCATTGTGACAATCAGAGTGCTATTCATTTAACAAAGAATCTGGTGTATCATGCTAGAACTAGCATATTGATGTAAGGGCTAACATGACGTGTCAGTTGTTGACCGGACTAAAAGATGCATGTGACATTTTCATCTTTCTGATGGGCGAAGATCAGTAAAAATTTGCATTTTATTATCTGTAACAAGAGTACAACTGAAACAAAATGAAACAACATGCAAATTTGGTAGTAAACGATGATAAGGGGTTAGTTTTAAAAAAAATAAAAAAACAAAGAAATTTGTCATTCCAGCTACTAGTGGCCCGCACTGCAGTTTCGGAATTCCGGCTAATGTCTATAACTCTTGGATGGATTGAGTACTAGAATTTAGACTTGAGTATGCTGCAGCCATTAAATAAATTTTTTTATTGGAAAAATTAAATTTCATTCCAAAAGACATAAAAAACTATACAAAGCCCTACCCTCTCAATGTACACGAGTTCTCTTACAACCTTAATTCCATCAAAACAGACATAGAACTAGGAAATAAACACACATAATAGGGGATCATCCACCCTCGCTCCAAAACAACACAAGTCCATTCATGTACACTAACACAAATGAGCTTGCTAAGACATTTCATAACATTTGGCTAAATGTCCTAGATCGGCTGTTGAAGAGAATAAGAGGTGACTTATATTGGATTGTTGAACCATAACTTATAAGTCTAGCCTTTTGAGTCACATTGGGAATACAATTCAATATGAGCCAACTCTGAAATTTAACACAACTGATGAATACAGCAGGTCAACTAAGCACAACTGATGAATACAGCAGGTCAACTAATGAATATATAAGCACAACTGATCAATACAATAGTCATCTGATGAATGTAGGAGAAATGCCCACCATTTCAGCCCATTCAACGTTTTATTTTGTGAGTTTCATCTTTTCCACATAAGCCAACATCATCTTCAAGTTTAGTTTGCTGTCCATGTGCACCTTTTCCATATTTTTCTCTTCCCCCTGAATATTCTTTTGTTTCTCTCATTCCAGTTCTTGTAAATTACAAGGTTTAGATCAGCTTTCCTCAGATTTTCTATTGTATCAGACCCTATAGAAAAGTTATTAGCAAGTTTTTTATTCATTTTACGCCTTGAGCTCCTATTACCAATGACAGCTAGCAGGGTTCGAAGAAGTTCAACGGAAAAATGACATTCAAAGAAAAGGTGTTCAGATATTTATCTATGTTGTTTACAAAGGCCACATTTCTCTTTAATTCAGCCACTAAACCAAACTTAAGAAGGTTGTCTTTACTATTTAACTTGTCAAGCCACAACCAATAAATGAAACAATGTTTTGGCATTGAAATATTGTTCCAACATACGGATTTATATTGAAAGTTTTGCACTATCTCCTTTTGAACAAAAAATTGGTCAGTGCTAGAAGATAAGAATGTTGGGAATAGATGAAAAAAAATGGAGAGAAATATTGGAGAAGAACTTTGTAGGAAACTCATACCTTTACTAGAATGCTCACTCTTTATTTCTTGGATGATTACAAATAAGGTGCATTGCCTAGTTATACTAGTTCCTAAAGAAAATGGATGGCTAAGATGAATTCTATCCAACGGCTACAAATAAGGACTCTAGAATTCCTGAAATATTCCTTAGCATATATTCTGAATGTAGGAGGGTCTATAGAGTTCTAGAAAACTCCATACCCTTTCCTTCTTCTCTATCTTTTGGGCTCCTTCTTTGTGGGTTCATTTTGGGATATATTGTCTTTTGAACTTGGACATTGATTTTCAAATACTCCCCCTCAATGTCAAGTCTGTTGTGTTTGCCTTGTCATTCCAAGCTGCTCGTGAAACTTTTTAAACTTTGAAGTACTTAAACTCTTTGTGAAGATGTCTACAATTTGCTCCTCCGTCCCGATCAACTTCATTTCAATTTTGCCTAGTAGAACCTTCTCTCGGATGAAATGATAGTGCACTTCCATATGCTTCGTACGAGAATGGAACACTGGATTCTTCGTAAGTCGAACGGCTGAGTGATTATCACAATGCATCTTCACTGGATAGTCTGCTTGCTGATTCAAATTCTCCATAAGTCGCATCAGCCAAGTACTATGTTGTGCTGCCACAGCTGCTGCTCGATACTCTGCCTCTGTAGTTGATAAAGAAACTGTATACTGTCTTTTACTGTACCATGATATAGCTCCTGAGCCAAGGCTGAAGACGCAACCACTAGTTGATTTTTGAGAGTTATGGTCTCCAGCATAGTCAGCGTCGCTGTAACCGATGATCTTATCTTCTACTCGTTTCTTGTGTAGGACTATAGTCTGTAGTACCCTTCACGTATCTTAATATCCTCCGTACTGCTTCCAAATTTGGCTTCTTAGGATTCAATTGGCGAAATATCGTGATATCTTCGAGATCTTTCCCTTTTGTTGAACAGTACTTCATATTGACTTCCAAGGGAGTAGTTACCGGCTTGCACTCTGTCATTTCATACTTATTCAGCAAATCTTTTACCTATTTCTCTTGGCATAGGAATATTCCTTTACTTGTGCACTCCACTTCAAGTCCAAGAAAGTGATTAAGTTCTCCCAGCTCCTTCATTTGGAATCTTGTTAGAGATTCATTTGAGTCTGCTGGATCTCATCTTCATCTCCTGTGAGTATGAGATCATCCATGTACACCAGCACCACAACTATCTTTTGTCCTCACACCTTGACGAACAAGCTCGAGTCTGACTATGTCAAATTATAACCATTACTCACTAGAAACTCGGTTATCTTCCCATATCATTCCCTTGGTGCTTGCTTCAATCCATACAAGGCTTTTTTTTATCCTTGAATCCAGATGGTTTCTCCATGAAGATTTCTTGATCTAGCTCTCCATGTAGGAAGGCATTCTTCACATCCATCTGCCAAGGTTTTCATGACTTGTTAATTGCAAGTGCTAGTAAGACTCTTACCGTAGTAAGCTTGGCTACCGGACTAAAAGTTTCATCATAATTAACTCCATACTGCTGAGAAAAGCCTCGTGCTACTAGTCGTGTCTTGTACCTCTCCACTTATCCTTTAGAGCGCCTCTTTACTTTATAAACTCACTTGCAATAGATGGGTTTCACATGTGCTGGTTTAGATAACAACTCCCAAGTCTCGTTTTGTTCAAGTGCATCAATCTCTTCTTGCATTGCTGCCTTCTAGTTAGTATTTTTGGCTGTCTCCTCAAATGTCTTTGGTTTATCTGTGCCAGGCTCCTTTATTAGAGCTACATTTACATGTACTTGGGGTTTAGCTTTGGGACTTGAGAAAATTTTCACAGCTGAACCTCTTCATCTTCTTCTGGTTCTCCCGAGTGTTCTTGATGAATACTCATCTTTCATGGACTCTTAAATCTCTCCTATGGTGGACTAGTCATCTCCTTTCCACCAGTAGCTATGTCGTTCATTGTCCTAGTCTCTTTTGAGAGTATACTTGTCTCTCCTAGTCTCTCTTGCAACTTATCTTCAATCTCCTTAGAGTCGGACAAGTGAGTCTTCTCTGATGACCACCACGATGATGCTTCATCGAGCACCACATTCCTTGAAGTGTAGCAGCGACCTGTTGTAGGGTCACAACACTTCCATCCTTGTTTGTTGTTGTCATAACCCACAAAGATGCATCTTATCGCCTTTTTATTAAACTTGGTGTGTAGATGATCTAGTACGAACACGTAATACACACATCCAAATACTCAAAAGTGGCTTACCATAGGCTTGGTACTGGAAGGGTGAAGTGAATTCTAACTTCGGTTGAGGCAGACAGTTGATGACATAGGACATTATCTTCATGCATTCTGCCTATAAACGTTCTAGCACGTTCTTAGCATGCAACATACTTCTATAGATCTCGGCAAGGTGTCTGTTCTTACGTTCCGCAACACCATTCTATTGTGGAGTCCCTGGACAGGCCAGCTGACGTCCAATTTTATGCTCTATGAGATACCTTGAAAACTCTTCTGATAGGTATTCTCCCCCATTATCCATGCGGAGACACTTAATCTTCCTCCTAATCTTATTCTCCATCTTTTCTTGGAACTCCTTGAACTTATCTAGTGCCTTGGACTTCTCTTTCATGAAGTAGACCCACAAATATCTCGAGTAATCATCTATAACCCAATAACTGAAGGTTGAGCGACCTTACCGAATACATCCGAGTGAACTAGCTCCAACGTACTTTAGCCTTGTGCTTTGACTTATGATACGTTAGTTGATGCGCCTTTCTGAATTGGCAGCCTGCGCATACAGTGTTTATGCGAACTTCAAGTTGTGGAAGCCCCTTGAGCATCAATTTCTACATCATTGCCCTTAACTTGTGGTAACCCACATGTCCTAACCGTTCATGTCAGATGTCTGCAGTCTCATTCTTGTGGGCTTTGTCTATGTATGTTGTTTCAGCAGACATCACGTAAATGGACTCCACCTTGCGTCCCTTCAAAACAGGTGTGCCTGACATTTTGAAGTCGTGATAGACCTTCACGTCTTCACGACCAAAGACTACATAGTTGCCCGATGCCGTAAGTTGAGAGACAGATAGAAGATTCTTCTTCATTCAGGGCACATGAAAGACTCATTGCAATTCCACCTTAGTATCTCCTTATTCTGGTTTGGACGTCCTCTCTCCAACGTAGGTGATTGGGAGCCTAGAGTTGTTAGCTGTGACCACCTGGCGATGTCCCTGGTATTTGGATATATCCCTCTCAACTTCTTCTTGTCTCTAGTCATGTGGCTGGAGCACCCCGAGTTGACAATCCAATTATTTATATAGTATATCTCGTGTCGCCGAGTTGCCGCGAAAGCTACCTCATGCTCCTCAATGGTAGCACCCCTTGCTAACTCATGGTCACCATCACTTCTTTTCTTGAGAGTTATAACAGCGAGCGATGCTTAAAAGTATCATTCTTCTTCACTGTTATAGTTATGATGACCGTGCACTGTCGCATTTCCATGCACGGGCCTCCTGGGCGCTCTACAGTCATGAGACATGCAACCTTTTCTACCGCAGTTGTAGCACTCACCATTGCGGCATCAAGCTTCGATGAGGTCTTCATTGTTGTTGTTGCTTTCCTGTTGAGCTTCCCCTCCTTGGTAACTTCTCTGTTGTCGACCTCCACCATTGTATCGTCTCACATTTCCTCTGCCACGTGATCTTCCACCTCTGTTGTTGGCATTTATGTTGTTGTCTCCTCTATTTTCACTTTTATTGTTGGCATAAAGGGCCTCTATACTCTTGAGTGAAACTTCAGCAATCTGTTTGATTAGGGCTTCTTGATTTGCCAATAAATTCTCTAAGTCAACAAGTGAGGATTGTTTAGGCCAATCTTGTATTTTCATTATGAAGGCATTATACTCCGACTTCAGGCCGCCAATGATGATTCTCCGGATTCGCTCATCTCCGATCTTTGCACTGGGGTCTAGTTGCTCTATCTCATGGCACAAATTCTTAACTTTTAGAAAATAGCCACTGATGGACATCGTTCCTTACAAGATGCTCATAAGCTCCTTTTCAAGAAGCTGAAGGCATGTGACATGCGTATTTTTGACCCTATATATCTGTCAATGTTATGCTTTAGGAATCAATTGCAGTCAAATAAATTCAGAAAGTCCGAGTCGACACTAGAGGAGCAAGTAAGGATTGTCAGAGGCACCAATTATCCTAGTTAATGAGTATTTAATCCTAGACAAATGGTTTTTGAATTAAATTAGGAACTACACAAAACAAAAGCAACTGTGAAGGGGAAGTTGTATTCAAATTATGGAAATATTCTAAGATTTCTACTTCACCTAAATTGTATGTAAACTCTCATGTAATATTGAAGCATAAATAATCATCCACAATGTAACATGCAATTTTAATAATTCGGCATAATAACTCAATAATTTACTGTGAGTCCGACTTCTGGGTGTTTCTCACAGCAAATTATTGACTACAATTGATTTCGTACTGCGTTGTTTCTCAATTTTGATCTTCGTAGCTCACAAGTACTAGCCAAAGGGTTATTATACTAATATCTCCTAAATATGCAACCAAGTCACAAGATAAATAAACCACTCAATATTCCTGGGCAAGCTCCTGATTCTGGTCTTCAGTTGACTAGGGATATTGACTACAACTAAGTAAAATATCTAACTGAACCCGATTCTGGTCTTCGTGGGTTGGAATATTCTAGCCTAGAGGGTAACAAATTTAGTCTAAAATTTAATTCTTCTAGCATGCATATTTTAACTCTGAACAACTACGCATGGCATTTCCTAAGACAAGGAGTGTATGATCAATAAGTCAACCAACCATACACATGCATATATGTAATTCAAAGAGGCATGAATAATAATGGATGAAAATACTTAATTAATAAATATGAATTTAAGTTTATAACAACTTAGGATCCGTTGGATTCTAGAATAGGGAGACTAATCACTACGCATCACAGTAATACAATCACAATAATAATGAAAATAAAACTAGGAAGGTAGAAGAAAGCTTAGTCTCGTGATGCTCCAACTCTGAACGGTAGAATTCCTGAGCTCCTGTGTGTGCGAAGATGTGAAAAATGAGTCATAGACCTTATATTTATAGCTGATGTCTGCCTTCTCCCGGCCTGTCACGTGTCAGCGCGACCTAGTTCGAGTTTCTAACAAAGGGTGCACGACCTGGGTCGAGCACCGACAGTGAACACGATATGGGTCAAGCGCTTACAAATTCTGCACGATATGGATCAAGCGCCGACATGAAACACGATCTGGGTTGTGCTTTTTGTTGTGAATCTCGACCTGGGTCAAGTTAATATTCTGCATATTTACATATTAGCCCCTCAAGTTCCTTCATTTGATAATTTGACCCTTGAGATTGTTTTTTTGTCCCATTTTAGTCCAATTTGCACTGTTTTATTCTTCTTCCGAAGCTAGTATTCTTTATATTTAACCTAAAAGAGACAAAATTAGCTATAAATCACTCATAGTAACTCGAAACAATCCAAATATATTAAGTATAAACACTTAAAATATGATAAATTATTGCTCTATCAGCATACAACATTCTGCCTTGAGAAGAGTGTCGCAAGAATGTCTCATGCCTCTTTTGAGGTCTCCACGTCCTCAATACGAGCGAGCATACTTTTATCTATGGTCGTCTGAATCACATATAAGACCTTATAGGCGTTCATCTCTCATTTCTTTAATTCTTCAGTATTATCTTTAAAAGATGATTTTATTTCACTGTCATCTACTACATTCCATAAATCTTGACTCTTAAGATATGACCTCATGCATGTTCTCCAATCTCGATAGTTGTACTCATTTAGTCTCTCCATCATCCCAACCGAAACCCTAATATTCGTCATTGCAAGTTTAAGAAAAAGAGTGTACCTTAAAGCAAGTGGCTTGCTATCTTCTTTGGAGATGCTCCTACGCTCCTTCACATGCCTCTAAATCGCCTAGCTCTTGATACTAAATTGTTGGGAATATATGAATAAAAGTGGAGAGAAATATTGGAGAAGAACTTTGTAGGAAACTCACACCTTTACTAGAATGCTCACTTTTTATTTCTTGGATGATTACAAATGAATTTTAACCTACAAGCAAAAAATGTCTCCTCCCTTTATAAAAAAAATCTGTGAACCCATTTTATTCAAAGAGAATTTTTTGAGAATGATATCCCAAACATGATGTCATCAGAGCAATGTTGGATTCATACATTTTTCTGACTCCTAAACCCCCCTTTTTCTTTAAGGTTGAAATACTTATCCCAAGCCACAGGGCCTTTGTGGGATTTGTCATCTCCAGCCCACAAAAATATCTACATTTGCTATCGATAAGCTTAATGACAACTTTGGGTATAATGAAGATCTTAGCCAATAAATTGACCATAGCAGCCAACATAGATTTTACCACAACAAGTCTACATGCATATGGCAAAAATCTTGAAGTCCAAGATTTAATTCTTCTTAGAATTGCCTCAATAAACAGAAGCAAACTTCATGATACATAGTTCTGTATGAAAAGGACACCCCTAAATAGTTATTAGGTAAATGCCCCTCCACAAAATTTAGAATTGATATCACTTCTCTTTCAAATATGGCGGAACTCCAACAACAAAACATTGTTATTTTGATAAATTTGCTTCTAACCCCTCACTAACTTTAGCAAATGTATCAAGCACATTTTAATTCTCAAGATGGATGACTCATTTGTCTAAGAAAAATTATGAGATCATCAGCATAACACAAGTGCGTGATTTTAAATTTATGACGAAAGCTGAAATTTGATCTACTTCCAATATTTAAGCATCATATTCAAAAATTACAACACTAGTACAAAAATATTGGCGGACATATAATCCACTTTATCTTGGAAATTATCACAAATGTTCCTCCATTTCTTTTGACTGAATGTGATAAGGAAATGAGTGCTATGATCCATTGCACAAACCATAGTGGAATGTGTAAATGCAACAACCACTTGTACAAAAAAAGTCCAAAATATGGTGTCGTAATTTTTCAATTTTTACATTTTTTTTAAATTGATCCTTTCGCGATATTTGTTTTTCGACTGACCCTCCATTTAATAAGTTTTCTGAAATGGGATAGTTGAGACAAATCATGGTTTGAAACCGTGTCTAGATTAAGTGCAGCCGCGATTTCAAACCGTGTCTAGAGGATGGTTGAACTTGCAGCTGACTGTGCAGTCCAGTCAGCGTACATGTAGTCCAACCGCGGTCAGAAAGTGTGTCTAGATTAAGATCAACTGTCGTTTCAAACCGCGGTTGAATTTTATTTTTAGCCGCCTTTTCAAACCATGGTTGGACTAAGTCCAGACACAGTTTGGAGAAGAGAACCGCCCTTTCTAAATGTGTCTGGACTTAGTCCAGACACGGTTTGAAAAGGCAGCTAATAATGTTGTGCGGAAGCGTGTAATATAACAAGTAAATTATTGAACCGCTAATTGCAACGAGTGATTCCCAGGAAAGATTGGGGAGACACACCGGTCCACTTCAGAATATCCAATCTCCTAGACAGAACCACTCTTCAGAATATCTCCAGGTATTCCTAGACAGGATATTCCTATGCAATTAAAAGCACAATAACCACTACAATTATACTACCAAAATGAAAGCTACAAAAACAATAATAAAGCAATAACACCAAATTTAACGAGGTTCCGGCAGTAGGGCCTACATCCTCGGACACCAACACAAAACTTATATTTCACTCAAAAAATATTACAAAGAGGGAGAAGAGAATCTGTTAGCTTACTAGAAGATAGTAGCTTAGGATTGGTGTGTTTTGGAAGGAAGGAGGAGAGCTCCTTATATATGGGTTTGGAGGGAGCACAGTACTCCTCCCAAGCGATGTGGGATTGAGCCACATCCAACAATCTCCACCTTGGCGAAATTCAACATTCAAATCTTTCCCCCGATTCAATCTTTTGGCGGTATCTTCATGTTTACAAACCAAATCTTCTTTACCAGCAATTTTGAATCCTTCTGGCTGAGTCATGTAGATCTCCTCTTTCAACTCCCCATGTAAAAATGTCATTTTTACATCCATTTAGACTAGCTCCATATCCAACTGTGCTACCAAAGCCTACAATATTCTTATGGAGGAGTGCTTTACGACTGGGGAAAATACTTCATTAAAGTCAACTCCCTCCTTCTGAGCGTAGCCTTTAGCCACCAACCTTGCTTTGTAGTGGACATCGGACTTGTTAGGAAATCCTTCCTTCATCGCATAGACCCATTTGCCTCCAATCACTTTCTTTTCCTTTGGTAAACTTGACAGTTTCCATGTCTTGTTCTTATCAAGGGAACTCATTTCTTCTTCCATGGCAATCCTCCATTTTACACCTTCTGAATTTTGGACAGCTTCTTGATAGGTGGTAGGAACTTCATAGATCTCTAATACATATGCTTCAGCTATTGTATTAGCATAACGAGCAGGTACTCTCATTGTGCGTTTTGGCCTCTTATTTGCAATTGACTCAAGTTGCTGTTGAGGTTCTTCGGTTTCAACCTCTTCTTCAATAGACTCATCATCTACCACAGGGGTCTTTTCACTTGCTGGTACAACAATACTTGGCTCAAACTCCACCTGCTTTGGAGTATTCTTCTCTCTTTGCACGTGAACCTTCGTCAACATGATAGATTCATCAAAGGTTATGTCTCGGCTAAAGATTATCTTCTTGGTTTCAAGACACCAAAGGCGATATCCTTTGAATCCTGAGGTCATCCCCATAAAGAGCGCCTTCTTTGCCCTCGGATCAAGCTTTGATTCCCTTACATGGTAGTAGGCAGTGGAACCAAATATATGTAAGGAATCATAACTAGTAGCCAGTTTTTCAAACCATTTCTCTAACGGCGTCTTTCCTCCAATAGCTGTTAATGGTAGATGATTAATGAGATGACATGCATATGCTAACGCCTCAGCCCAAAATTGTTTGCCCAAACCAGCATTGGACAGCATACACCGAACTTTCTCTACCAGTGTTCGATTCATGCGCTCCGCCACCCCATTTTGTTGTGGTGTTTCTCGGACTGTGAAGTGCCGAACAATGCCTTCTTTAGCACAAAATTCCTTGAACGGATCACTTTTGTACTCTCCACCGTTGTCTGATCGAAGGCATTTGATCTTCTTTCCTAATTGAGTCTCCACCTTATTCTTCCAGTTAGTGAAGACATTCAGCACTTCATCCTTTGACTTCATTACATACACCCACAATCTTCTTGAGAAGTCATCAATGAAGGTCACAAAATATTGTTTTCCTCCCAACGATGCCGTCTTGGAAGGTCCCCAAACATCAGTGTGCACATAGTCCAAAATCTCTTTAGTGTTATGGACCGTCGTGCCAAACTTGACCATCTTATGCTCCCCCTGCTCGCAGAACTCTAGTTTGCAAGCCTTAACTCCCATTAGAAGTCCTTGGTCCGCCAGTTTCTTTAAAGACTTTTCACCGGGATGGCCCAACCTCATATGCCACAACTTGTATGAGTTCACCTCCCGATCATCACTGGAATATGCTCCTGCTTCTCCAATAACTGTATTACCATCATAGTAATACAAGTTATCCCTCTTCCGAACTCCTTTCATGATAACAAGTGATCTTGAGGTTATCTTCAGCAAATCATTCTCTGCTGACCACTTGTATCCCATCGCCTCCAGCACTCCCACGGAAATAAGATTCTTCTTTAATGTTGGCACATAGCGGACATCCGTTAGGATCCTCTCTGATCCGTCACGATTCTGTAATCAAACCATACCAACTATGTTTCCATAGGGTTATCATTTGCTGTGTAGACAACGTCTCCTTCTTGCCAGTTTCTTGCTCTACCAACGTCTCTATTGGGAGTCATGTGGTGACTGCATCCAGAGTCCAGAAGCCATTCCTTGGATTATGTTGTTGTTGCGGCTGCAATCAAAGAGTAGTCCGAGTCTTGATTATTGCACTCGACTACATTAGAATCTGCAACAGCTTTCTTTTGTTGGCATTTCCCTTCAACTTAGGATAATCCTTCTGCCAGTGTCCTTTTACTCGACAAAAGGCACATTCGTTTTTAGCTGGCCTCCCCTTTGATTTGGATCTCCCTCTCGAACCTTTGTCCTTCTTCTGTGACCGTCCCCGGGTCACCACCAAACCTTCAGTAGTTTCTTTGTCACTCTGCTTGCCTTCCGCTTAAGCTCATAGCTGTATAAGACTGAACAGACTTCCTTTAGTGACAAGTCGGTTTTCCCATTGAGTAGAGTTGTTTCGAGAAACTCATACTCCTCAGGAAGAGATCCCAATAGCATCAACGCTAAATCTTCATCTTCAAATATCACATCCAAAATGAGCAGATCCGAAATCAACTGCTTAACATTTGTAATGTGAGCATTTAGTGTGGTATCAGGAACATACGTGAACGGAACAAATGTTTCTTCATATACAACTTGTTCTGCATGCTCTTCCTTAAGAAATTCTCCTCCAAGTCCATCCATAATGCATTTGCCAAAGTCTCATTTGCAAAGCTATACTTCACCTCCCTTGACAGATAGGATTGAATTGTACCACACGCCAATCTATTTAGCGTCCTCCATTCTCTTTCCTCCATATAATCTGGTTTCTCCTTTTCAATAGCGAGATCTAGACCTTGTTGGAATAGTGCGTCTAGAACGTCCACCTGCCACATGCCGAAATGACCCAAACCATCAAATACCTCCACGAAAAACTTTGCGTTTGTCATCGTCGGTTTTGACATGATAGATATCTTATCGGTCATCAACTTAGTAGCTTTCAATAATCACAACTCAAATAGCCCAAATGATCTTTTTTGATGTGTAAGATCAGCTTTCGCCGCAATCACAGAGCATACGAGAACCTTGGCTCTGATACCATGCTGAATTTTTGGGTCGGCTCATATTGGATCATATCCCCATTGTGACTCAAAAACCCGGACTTGTAAGTCATGGTTCAATAATCCAATATAAGTCACCTTCTCTTCTCCTCACCAGCCGATGTGAGATGTTTCGCCAAGTGATTACTCAACAATCCAATTGTTGGATGTGGCTCAATCCCACATCGCTTAGGAGTGAGTACTATGCTCCCTCCAAACCCATAAATAAGGAGCTCTCCTCCTTCCTTCCAAAACACACCAATCCTAAGCTACTATCTTCTAGTAAGCTAACGGATTCTCTTCTCCCTCTTTGTAATATTTTTTGAGTGAAATATAAGTTTTGTGTTGGTGTCCGAGGACGTAGGCCTTACTGGCTAAACCTCGTTAAATTTGGTGTTCTTGCTTTATTATTGTTTTAGTAGCTTTTGGTAGTATAATTGTAGTGGTTGTTGTGTTTTAATTGCATAGGAATATCCTGTCTAAGAATACCGGGGATATTCTGAAGGGTGGTTCTGTCTAGGAGATTGGATATTCTCAAGTAGACCGGTGTGTCTCCCCAATCTTTCCTGGGAATCACTCGTTGTAATTAGCGGTTCAATAATTTACTTGTTCTATTACACGCTTCCGCACACCATGGTATCAGAGCCGACGGTTCAATCCGGGACTAGTGAATATGTGTTGGAGGCCAAGGACATGAATGAAGGCTCCCCAAGAATGAAGGACGTCGTAGAGCGGTGAGAGTGGTTGGCAAAAAGTGCGAGTAAGCTGGTTGGGCCAGAGAGACTCGTAAGGCGACTGAGACGTGGTTTGGACCCCAAGAGAAGAGGGGGAGACGCATAGGGCGCACCTACGATGAGGACGTATGCCACAAGGAGGGGCATAGCGATGTATTGATCGAGGGGGAACATGTGATATTTCCCCAAGTGAGGGGGAGATTGTTGAGTAATCACTTGGCGAAATATCCGACATCGGCTGGTGAGGAGAAGAGGAGGTGACTTATATTGGATTGTTGAACCATGACTTACAAGCCCGGGTTTTTGAGTCACAATGGGGATATAATCCAATATGAGCCCCCGAAAATTCAACAAATAATAAAGCCCAACCGCGGTTTGAAAATGCAGTTTATCTTAATCTAGACACACTTCCTAACTGTGGTTATACCACATGTACGTTAACTGGGCTGCATAGTCAGCTGTAAGTCTAGTCATCCTCCAGACACGGTTTCAAACAGCGGTTGATCTCAACCAGACCATTTCAAAAAACTTATTAAATAGAGGACCAGTAAAAAAACAAATATCACGAAATGATCAATTGAAAAAAAATCATTTTAACAGCACATCCTGGGCTTACACCATTCCTACCATAACCGTACATGAGGCTCTGAGCAACAAAATTTTGCGTGAAATACTTCTCTGTTCTACAAAAGCACCTTAACACATGTTAACCAGAACCAGAGGGTTTAGCACAGCCTTTGCCTATTCGCCTGCAGAAATTGCCTCAGATTTTTTTGGAATTAATGCTAGAATTGTAGCGTTAACATCAAAAGAAAAAAAGGGGCATATAGAAAATTTTTTGATGGCTTGGCAAATTTTTCTCCCCACAACCTCAAATATTTTGAGTTTTTTTAATATGACCCTTTTCGTATAAAAGTTTACCAAATAGTTTTTTTTTAAAAAAGGTTTTATGAAATGATCTATTTTTAGTCAAACAGATGGACAAGACTCAGTTTCAAAACAGACCGATGAATAAACTTACTGAATTAACTTTTTTTTTCGGGTAGAGGGTAGTTTAGCCAATAACATCTCAAAAAAAAAACGTGACTCACTTTCTTATTGTTTTAAATAATTTTTTCTCTACGCTAGCCAAATTACCCTTTTATATCCCTATTAGAAAATACTAGCTAAATATTTTTATTTGTTTAAGTAGAATATTTTTTTAATCTGTCAAAAAATCCTTCATAAAACATAAATCAAATTAAATCGTACTGTAAGATTTGACAGGGTGCCGCTGCCGCCTGCTGCTGCTTCTCCTTTCTGTTGTTACTTTTTTTTTTTAGATTAATTTACTTTTTGTGTAAATAAAAAATCAATCCATATCGTCTACTGTCCCCCCGGAACAACAACAGCAGGCATTCGTTCGTCCATTCCCTCGCGCGAAACACAAACCCTTGTTTTTTTTTCCTCATTCGCCTGACTGATTTCAGGTCGTCATCATCCTCCCGTCCCCAGATGTGATTGATTCAACTGGATTTCCTATCAACCCGATTCAACCAACATTCTGCGCCCTTCCCTTTTCCGGTAACCGAAATAGGAACATCGTCCGTCATTCCCTTTTTCTTCTCTCTTCTAGGTTTTGATTTTTTACGAAAAGAAAAAGGAGAGGAGGCGGTGGCTGTCGCCGGGCTTCAAGAAGGAAGAAGATGAGCCACCTTCAACACTATTGGCCTCCCCGCGGCCCCGATTCCGACGAAGACTATTACAATCGCAACCCCAACCTCAACCACTTCCACTACTTTTACAACATCAACATCTCTTCCGTTCCATCCTCCATTTCATATACTTCTTCGTCTTCTTCTTCCTCCTCATCCTCCTCAGCCTCCTCGCCCTTGCCCCTATTCAACCCCGATCCGTTTTCCATTCCCCCAGCTACCTGGGCCATCGCCGAGGACGCCGCCCATCACGTTCTCACCCGCGTCCACCCCACTCTCGAAGTTGATCAGAAGAGGAAGGACGTCACTGACTACCTCCAGACCCTCCTCACATCTACCCTCGGCCCCAACGTCCAGGTCCCCCACCCTCCTCCAAGTTCTTGTTTACTATAATTATATTTGTGATTTATTATCATCATTTTGGTTCTCACTGCCTATGCCTCTAAACTGTAAAACAAATGCATATATGGTACTTATAGAATCAGAATTAAAGAATCAGAATTTGTATTCTATTTCATACAATGCTTGTTCCCTGAGCAGCTTAATATCTTTCATATGAAACAAGACTCTCTTCTTGTAATTAAATGACTGTTTTCTTGTTTCTGCATCTGAACTTCCCGCCATTTCACCTTTCTAGTTGCAGCCAAAACGACAAGACAAGGTGTCGTCTTTTTAGCCTCTACTTGTAATAATTTATTAGTATCTATATATTATCCGTCTTTTATACTTTCCTCATTTGTTTTTTTCCGTTTATCAGCCTACTTGATTTGAAATTGTCATCTGAAATTACTCCTTGTACAGGGGGTTCAAAACCAAAAAGACTTGCCTCCTGATGGCTAACAATTCTCCTCTCATGTCTGCAGCTCTTCCCTTATGGTTCAGTGCCATTAAAAACTTACCTTCCAGACGGTGATATCGATCTGACAGCCTTTAGTTCTACAAAATCTGATGATGTTCTTGCTTCGGATATTCGAGTCGTGTTGGAGAAACAGCAGCATGGAAAAGCCAGACATTATGAGATACACAATGTCCAATTTATTGATGCCGAGGTTATATATGTGAATCTTTTCTCTAACAGAGTCATAAATCGCGGTGTCCATATACATGTAACATATATTTCTGTTAGTACTGTTCCATATCACGCATCTGATGCGTTTAGGGATTTCAGTTGGCAAACTCTACCCCATTGGTGATTGATTCATTTTAATACCCCTCTTAGGGCCCCACAGCGCAACCAATTTTGTAACGTGAAGGTATCAGGGCCATAGACATCTTGTTGAAATTCTTAACGGCGGTGAACTCCTGTTTGAAGTGAGGCTACCGTGAATTATAAGCTTTTCAGAAACATACTTCTGACCTGAATAAGTAATTTAGAGTGTTTATCGGGTCCATTTGTGCCACTACCCATACACCTAAGCGTCTGAAATAAATTGTTTGCTCAGTGCAGTTTTACGATCCTTCTGATCCCACCCTTTGCATTTGTATTTATTTTGGAAACATAATTTCAGAGAGAGCAGACATGCAAAATTACCTTTCTTGCTTTCCGGCTCTCTTCAATCGAGATTATATATTTATTCATTTACCAAGACTCGAAAGAAGCCAATCGCCAGGCAACTTAAACATTTAAATTTTAAAAACTTTGTATACTTATGAAGTTTTTCATATCTGTACTTGTTTCTTATTATACCGCTGTAATTATATAAAATATGCAATTCCTTTGCATTTATGGAAGTGAATCATACATTCCATGTGATATGTTGAGATCATTCTTTATTTTACTCGTATTTTAATCTATTACATCTGTTGATTGTTGTGATAGGTTAAGCTTGTAAAATGCCTCATACAAAATATTGTTGTGGATATCTCATTCAATCAACTTGGAGGAATCTGCACCTTGTGTTTCCTAGAGCAGGTACTGAACTTATTTCGTCAACAAGCATGACCTTTTTGTCCTACTTATGTAATACGTCTTTCGACTAATGTTTATGCACTGTTTTCTCAAAAGAATCTATCCTATATACTTTAAGGTCTTAGATTCTCGCAATATTCTCATGTCTATTACAATATACTTACCTTCCAGTTTTATCTACTTTCATCATCTGTTTTATTACTGCTTTCTTCAATGACATTTATGTATAGGACAATTAGCAGGACTGACGGTCGGATCAGTTTTCAACCAAACCAACCTAAACATAACTATTTGTTCGTTTTTTGTATTTTCAAACCGAAAAAGAAACCATTTTAGAAAGATTTAGTTCTAGACCGAATCAATATATTTCTGTTCGGTTCGATCATAATTGGAAAAACCGGTTGTAGTGTCATCTTTGCGTATAGCTCTTAGTCAATATGATTTAAACCTATTATAAATCTTGAAATAATTTGGAAAAATAAAATATTTTCATATTTTTACTGTACAATTAATTATAAAATCTTATAATATTCAATTTTGACCTTAAATTTTAACTAAGTTATATAAAACAAACAATATATGCATATCATTTTTTTACTGTTATTTTAATAATTCCGTTTTTCGGTTTGATCGAATAGTAAATTGTCAAAACTGATAATGGTATCATTATAATCTTGATAATTTTGTTCGGTTTGACGACCGAATTATTAACCATCAAAACTGAATTATTTTGAACTGAATGAATACAGTTCGGTCTGGTTTTCGGTTTGAAACAGCCCCAACAGTTACCGAACTGGAGAAGCTTGGAGTTTTCCTCACTTCAAGCTGACACCATGAGTTTATGCTATTTTTGTTGCCTTTTCAATTTATATATTTAATTTATCAGTACTATATGCTCCTTTATAAAATTATCTGCCGCTTACTCAGGTAGATCGTCTCATTGGGCGAGATCATCTTTTTAAGCGGAGCGTCATCCTTATTAAAGCATGGTGTTACTACGAAAGCCGAATTCTCGGAGCTCACCACGGACTGATCTCAACATATGCATTAGAAACATTGGTACTATACATCTTTCGTATGTTCCATTCCTCAATTGATGGGCCTGTTGCGGTAAGCTTAAGTGAGTCGTATTCTTTATGATACTTTGCATGTTCCCATTTATTATAGCTAACCATCCTTCACTTATATAGGTTCTATACAGATTTTTGGATTACTTCAGCAAATTTGACTGGGACAACTACTGTATTAGTTTAAATGGTCCGGTCCCAAGAGCTGCCTTGCCTGATGCGTTAGGTGAGCAACACTTTTTCCCTCGCTGGCCCTCACTAAAGGTTTTCAATCTATTCTCACTCATTTGAACTCCCTGCAGTGGATATTCCTGACAATGGATGGAACGATGTGCTTCTTGGTGCTGAGTTTCTCAAAAATTGTGTAGACATGTTTTCAGTTCCATCGAAGGATCCAGAGTCAAATTTACGGGCTTTTACTATCAAACATCTAAATATAATTGATCCTCTGAAAGTTAACAACAACCTCGGTCGTAGTGTCCACAGGGGTATGAAGCAAATATATTCATACGTTTTGATCATTCAGCTGTATTTTCGTCATCCTCATTGTATTATATTATTTTGACTACCACAGTCATGCGAGCTAATCTCTCATAATCTGTACCAGGCAATTTCTATAGAATATGTAGTGCTCTAAGATACGGGGCCCGCAAACTTGGCTGGATTCTTTCGCTACCCAGAGAAAGATTATCTGATGAACTTAGAAGGTTTTTCTCAAACTCTTTGGAAAGGCATGGAAATAAATATTGGGACGATAGACCAATCCCTTTGTTTCGTTTGGGTGTTGAGGAGTGGGGCACATCTTTGTCCACATCATCCTCTGAAGGGAACCCCATCACTGATTTTGGTGAAGATGAATTTTCTGTAATATGCGATGAAGCTGTTGGAAGCAATGAAAATTTGGACTGCTACTCAACAAGAATCACAGAATATCATGCAGATGGTATCTCTGAGGATGAATTTAATCGGACAGACCCTGGATCTGTGACAACAGGAGGTGTATTTAGTATATCTGATTGTTCCATTGCAACATGTGATACTGACTCTTCATCTCACTCCCATGATTGTTGCTACTCTCTTAAAACTGATATGACTGTTAATGGGCATCAATATCAAGATAGAGTGGTGAAGCCTGTCTTATCAAAAAAAGTTAGTTCTGCTTTGCCTAGAGAAGATATTCTTCCTTTTATCTGTAGTTATCCTGAAGATGAGTTTTCTAGGAACTCTGAGGATTCCAATTCGTTGCTGGACCTTACTGGTGACTATGAATGTCATATAAGGAGCCTGCTATATGGTCTGAATCGCCATGGGTATGACTTGTCTGCATCACCATCAGCCATTCCTTTCAAGACTCTGTCACGGGTGAGGAACAGATATCAGTTTGAGAGCATCAATCATTTATCACTGTTTAAGCAATTTGGTCGGTCTCAACGAATCGCCTCTACAAGACTGCCACATCAGTCTTCAAATCAATGTACATCTTCTTTTGGCAGTGTACACTCAGCAGATAAACACAAATTTCGAGGCACTGGAACATACATCCCTAACATTGTACGTGATCTATTCCATGAAGTTCTGGTTCAATATTATATTAAAATATGATTCTTGTCGTGCTGTTTAGTCTAGTTTATAATAAGCTATATCAATCTATATTTTTTAGCAAATAATAGGTTTCATGGCAGTTTTATCCAAGGATCATAATGTGTGTTTTTGCAAGTGCAACATAATGGGCTAAATTTTTTCTTTTTGAAATGGTGTAGAATCATCAAAGCAACAAGGACACATATTTTTTTTGCAATGTAACGCATCCTGGAGTACATGGAGCTTTGCAGTCACAGTCTCATAATGATGGCAATAGTATTGCTATCCCAGACATCATGACGCCTGATGAAAGTGAGCATTGGCTTTGTGAATCGCAATTTCATGCATTGGGTGATTTGAAATTTGCATTTTGCGCTTCTTCAGAATCTTCTGTGGGGAATCCGTATGGTCTTTCTCCTGATAAACTAGAATTTGGATCTTTTAAGCACTGGCAATCATCGGGGTCATTATCAGAAAAGAGCAAGTGTAAAACGACCTATCCTATTCGACCGAATGGTCATGGTAAGTCTTATTAGATTTGTAATTTGACTTTGCAGTTTGTTATGTATCAGGTCTCTAGGTCTCTGAAACGAATTATAATAATTTAAAATTAAGCAAGGCAGTTAACAGTGAACATGTGGAATCAATGTAACTTATATCCATACTGTTCTTATAATGGATTTGTTACCCTAATAAATTTCTCTGTACAATTTATGCAACAGTGGTTTACTACATGATGACTTTTCTGAAACTATTGATAGTAGAAGGAAATGTCTCATTGGTGGAGTGTAGTTGATCTGTTGTGATCTTTGTTGTTTTATTAAGGATCTGGTCCAGATTATGCAGAGAATGCAGCTGTTGGGAGGTGCAAGACAGATTTGAATGCGAAGTTAGCTAGGTAATTAACTCCAGAAAAAAAAAAACCAATATTTGCATGCTGGAGATGCCAATTCCTGTCTTTTACAAACCTTTTCAATGATATTCTTTCCAATCGATGTCTTTTCTGTTGCCAGTGCTGCGGGGCTGGTACTTGAGTTGGAAGATGCAGCTGAGTTCCCCCCTTTATCAATCTAACTGCTGATGGGAGGATTGCTGAGATGAATTGGTATACCAAGCGTAACTACAGTTTGTATAGAGAAATGACGGTGGGAGATGCTGTTGATTTTGATGAGTTCCATAGTGGAGACTAAGTATTTGTCTTCAGGTTTAGTCTTTCTCCCTCATTGGGGGCTTACAACGAAGAGAGGAAAAAAGAGAAAAAGAAGATATATAGATGCCTTAGTACCAAATTGCGTTTGATGATTTTAAAAAGCAAAGAATAGAAAAATGGACTAGTAATCCCCATGGAGTTTTAGTCATCTAGAAGTGGGGGGATAAGCCTCAGAGAGATTTTGCGTGGTACTCTGTTGGTACTGGGTGTGTCTGCTTGTCTGATGGGTACAGTAGCCTACTAGTTTAATTAGCTGAGATGTTATTGTACAATGGAGTTTGTTGTCTGCTGCTGCAATTTTTTTCTTATTTCTTATGGCTTTTTGGTGTGCCTTGTGTTTGTGGAAGAAAAAGGAAGGGAAATAGATGGTGGTATCAGGGGAAGTATTGTGATTTGCAGTTTACAGGGCTGGAACTGGCATGAGCATTGAAAGTGGATTGGACGGGGATAAGTGGGAAGACTGCCCAATTGATTGGAATGAATCATGGGCTCCGCACCCTTATTTTGTCTTATTATCCACGCATGTGGCTGGTTTTGTTTTGGCAGTCTTCTTGGCGCCCTTCAGGCTGATGTTACTCAATGTAACTACCTTGACTGGTAAAGAGAATGGATCAGTTTGGGAATTGTACTTCCTTCTTCATAGCCTAGAAGAGTGGTTGGGATCTATCATAATGTTAGCACTGCAGTTACTATGTTATTCTGTTCCCGATGATGAATAATGGTAACAGTGGTGGATCTAGGATTTTTTTTTTTTAAAATGTAAAATTACATAATCAAAATTTTGGTTTTGGAGGGGCAAAATTAAAAATTTAATTAAAATTAAGCATTAAATTATTCATACATATATATGTTTTTTTACGTAGGCATAAATATTTTTGATGGAATTCGGGGCGGCTGCCCCAGAGGCTCCGCCTATAGATGGTAATGAGTTGGAGCTGTAATTGCGAGTGCTTTTGAAAGAATTGGCCGACAGGGGGCAGAATAGGTGAAGATTTTGAGAGGATTTGGTGTCAAAAGAAATCTCTAGTATCCAACAGGCCACAGCTACAGGCCTACAGCCACAGGGGCGTGGAGGTGATGGTGAACAAATGAGTTTATGGGTTGGCAGCACAGAAAGTGAAAACATAGGCTGAGGACTTGTTCAAAATTAAAAATCAACACGCATGGCTGATCTGGCTTATGAAATGACATACCTAGTTTGTTGATGATAGAATAAGTAAGAGATAATCTCGGATTAAAGTAGATTTTGGAAAAATTGGGAAGTAATCTCGTAGTTCCAATCAAACGCCCTACTTGACAATACTTGCGTGGCATGATATAATGATATATATAAACGGAAAACGGATTCTCCTCGCTCATTTCTTCATTCAAATCCATCATCTATCCCCTCCAATATTTTCTGTTTCTCATTATCGCTACCTTCCACAACCTAATAGATCAGCCCAAGCCCCAGTCAGCTGCAACAGCAGGACGTTTAACAGCAGCAACAACCGAGGAGCAGGAGGAGACGCTGCTGGAAACGGAGATGATCATCCATATCACATGATACTTGGTGACATCATTCATCCTTTGACATATGCTGCTAGCAATTTTAAGTTTATTAGACGAGACAAAATCCAATCAGCTCCTTTTCTCAACCAATCCTCAAGGTCATGTATTTATTCATTCTCCAGAAGTCAATTGACAGTATACTGATGATATATATAACCTTGCAGGGACAGAAAGAAATACAAAAGAATAGACATTCGAGCCATCAAGAGCTGGGCTCGCCAAATTTTAGGAGGACTAGTTTATCTACATTCTCATGACCCCTTTATTACATAGAGACCTCAATTGTGACAGATGTTTGTCAATGACATCATGGGCAAGTCAAGATGGGTGATCTTGGTTTAGCTACCATCCTTTGCAGCTCTCGAACTGCCCACAGTGTCATTGGTAAGGGTCAATTAATTGCTTATTCAATGTTAAAGTCTTCATGATCACATAGAATTATACGAAGAGGAATATAATGAGCTGCTTGATGTTCACTCTTTTGGGATGTGTGTTCTAGAGATGCTTACCTCTGAATTTCCTCAGCGAACGTGCAAATACAGCACAAATATGTAAGAAAGTGACTTCGGTATGTTTCCATTATCATGTTATTCTTTCTGTTTTTGTTTTGCTTTCCTTCTTACCTTTTTTGGCTTGCAAATTTCGCTTGACTAATTCAACTTAATTTTCCGTTCAAAGGGAAAGCTTCCAGCCACATTTTACAGGATTCAAGATCCAGGAGCTCAATTTTTTGTTGGAAAATGCTTAAAGTTGCTTCCAAAAAGACCTCCTGCAAAGTCATTGTTATTGGACCCTTTTCTTTTGCCTGCGGGAGCAGCGTTGCAGCATACAAGACAGCTTGAGCAATCACAACCATTTCTCAGTGATATGAAATTGAGAAGTTGAGAATAGTTGATCGTCCACATCACAGGGAAATTGAATCCTGAAGATGACACTCTCTTTCTTAGAGTACAAATTTCTGAAAAAAGAAGGTACAACCATGGTGGATTCTAATTTCTTACTGCCTTGCACTTGCAGGAACATAAATTTCCCTTTGACACTGTTAGTGACACCCCTTACGACTGAGATGATAAAGGAGTTAGAAATCATCGACTGGGAACCAAATGAAATTAGTGACATGATTGAAGGAGAGATATCTTCTCTACTGCCAAATTGGAATAAGTGGGACCAACTTGGACCAGGCTCTGCATTGGATTATCAAGAAGTTGATGCGAGTCATCTCCATTTGCACACTGATTCCTCCTGTTCTTCTTCACAAGCATCATTTGCAGGTTTAATCATCATTCTCATCTATGTAGAATCTAACTGCTAAACCTTCTCTATTTCGTTTTTACTTGGGAAACAAAAAAGCAGATGATTTATTCAGTGATACCAGCTCCCAAAGCTCTTCATACTCTGGAATTTATGGGCCTGTTATATGGAGCCTGCGGAACAGCTAGCTGCAAATAATCATGCTTCTACTAGGTTCTGTCAAGAAAGGAATTTTTTAAGGGCCTACAGTCTGTAGTTGGTGGCTGCTATAAGAAATGCAAGGTACTCATGGGAGTGAAAGGTGCTTGAATCTCTGTGGAAAAGCAGACGGCAGAAGATTAACGAGAAATAGGTCACTGGTAGATGTAAGCAGTCAATTACTGCATCAGTCAATATTGGCCAAGCATGTTGGTGCAGTGGGAAATTATGGGTTTCAAGATCCTTGTGTTGTTGCACGGTCCTCAGCAAGGGAAGAGCATAGAATTCTCGTAGGGATAACCTTGTGGTGTTTATTTTTTATGTATATTGGTAATTTTGTTAAGGTCTGATATGCATGCGTTTTAGATTGTGTTCAATTTTATCAAATCTGTCTATATTATTTTGAGATAAGTATCTCAATAGCTAGCTAGAAACCTATCTAGTGTGATGGGGTAGTGTTTGTGGCAGTGATATACGGTATAATATAATTAATTAACTAATTAATGCAGCAGTAGCAGCGTAGCACTATGCATTTGAATTTTTACTCTTCTGGAGGAATACTCTGGTTGTGTTCAAGGTTATTCACAAGTGTGTTCTTCTTCAGTAGGTGCAGCTCTAGGAGTAAGGAGTAAGGAGTTCATTTTTGAATCTTCGATTGGCCTTATCAAGAAACAGCCTCTACATCTGTTTGGTGTTTTTCTTTGTCTTCCTGTTTTATGCCTATCGTCTCTGACAGAAACAGTCATAATTCATGGGAACTGGATTACTTCATGGATCATCAAAATCCTTGACAATCAGATCATGGTGCTCACCACCGCTTCTCAGCAGGATTGATCTCTGCACCCACACTAACGTTTTATTAGCCACCCATGTGCAGACCAGAGATAATAACGGAAGTCAAAGAGGGTGTATGGTTGACATTTTGAAAGCTTGATATGGTCTAGCCTATGCATATAAACAATTTGACCCATATTGAGGGAGACTTCGGAACAAAGATTTGACTGTTGGCATGCACTATATCAAGTGGTAGTACTTTGTGAAAGTTGAGCTGATGGCCTATTGTGCGGTGGCTACTGGCTGAACTGCGCCCCAGTATATATGAGGAGAGGCAGCAATAAGAAATTCCCACTATATATACACGGATATCACCTGTCCTCCCAGCTGTTGCCTGTTGTGATTTGTGAAGGTTGTTGAGAGTTGCTTTGAATCAGTTTACTGAATTTAAACGGTTTGATGGTGCACCACTTAACTTTCTTTTTTCTCAATGAAAGTAGACGTGTCCAGCATCACCACCAACTTGCTGCTGCTCATTATATACAGAAAAGGGGAAAGCAATGCCACCACCATCATCCCATCCCTTCAACAACACTCTTCTACTTAGACATGAAAGTAAAAGCTTTGGTTGCCTTCAAAACCAAGCTATCCAGCCCCTGCAGAAAAATTCTTGTGCTCCTCAGACTTAAGAAACCCCTTTACATAAGGCCCCGAGGACCTTGCTCATCTCATGTCTCAGCGAAGCATCGCACAGCTTCCTTGTTTTCAGTATTTCGCAGTCAAAGGAAATCAAAAGAGATGAATCGAGTCAGGGAGTTGACTGATCCAGGGAAAGAGAAGTTGCTATTCACATTGCCCCACACACCAGCTTCTGCAAAGAGGGGCCGTGGTACAGACATGGAAACTGAAGCTTTGGTGGTGGATGATGTGGTTGAAGAAGCTTGCAGAAGCTTTGAGAAATATTTGTCAGAGATGATAGTCGAAGAGGGAAATGTTAGTGATCTCATGGATGTCGAAGAGCTGCTTTATTGCTGGAAGAACATCAAATCCCCAGTATTCGCTGAGATGGTGTCTCGGTTCTATGGGGAGCTATGCAAAGACTTGTTTTCACCTGAACATTGATGAGCCTAATATTGCCTTCTGGTATGGCCAAAGGAAACAGTAACAAATTAATCTGTCATACTTTGCATCTCTGTGCCATGAGATTTTTATGTCCCTCTACAGCTGATGTTGTAATAATACTCACAAAAGTACATGATCACTCAGCAAAGACATTGTAATTCCAGAAATGAAAGTCCGTAACCTTAACCTCAGTATCTCTTCTGACAACAATATACCAGAGACTTGATAACCTTTTCGCCAACTCTGAATCCAGGCATGACCATGAAGGCAACCTCATAAATGGAATGTCTGTGACATGGTCTCACTATGCCTTTCGTGTCTTCGTCTACCATGTCCATGAAAGTGTCTGAGAAATTTGTTCCTCTTTTGACTCCATATACTACTGCTTTGGGAGTAATGGAGCCAGCAACACCTTGAAGAACCCAAAACCATCTTGCCATCTTAGCAAACGCCTGGTAAAATGCCGTCCTTGGGTGCTTCCCACTCGATACAAGAGTTCTATGGTCTAGATTCCCAAAGAAGGAAAGCTCTAAGTTTGGGTGAACAACTAACATATATTTCGTTAGACAGAAAATGGCAAATGCTGAACAAGGCTCCCGTATTAAGTATTCAATGGGATCATCGGACCTCAGGGCGGCTGATTCTATACTTTGGTTGTCCATTGCTAGTTGAGTAAACATTCTCCGGCTGATGTATGCTTCAAATGCATATTTCTTGTGGCACCTTTTGTAATAGACTACTGAATCTTGTACAGAGTTTGCTGCTCGGTCAAGATCCCATCCAGAGGCTTTTATCAAGCTAATGAGTGGTTTGGCAAAGTCATGGACAGACTTAGTAGCCGCAATCACTGCATCATTTAATGCATTGAAGTCAAGGCATTCAGAACATTGCCTTGGTTTCTTACTCACCCTCCTCTCAATCAGCTCAGCATTTTTCAAATCCAGGTCTAGGAGCTCTCCGCGCAGAGACAGAATTTGACTGCCTTTTGTTTTTGCTTGAAGCTTGAAGCTTTTCAAGACCCTTCTCTTGATTTTAATCTTGGTGAGCAGTGATGCTGAAGATGTTAGGCTGGTTTTGTGAAATTGGTTGACTTGGCTGAGCCGCTTGATCTTGCAGAGAGCTTCAAGTCGTCTGACAGCAAGATCATCAGCTGCCTCGATCCGGTGGGGGTCGTATGGAATGTGTGCTTGTTGAAGCTGGACATAAGCTACTTTGAAATCAGACACCAGCTCAAAGAGCTTGAGCATATCATAGGCAAGAAACTCAGCGCTACTTTTAACCAAAATTTTGACAGGCTGAGGGTGGCAACCCTCCTTAGCGATATCAGACTTCCTTCCGGGTTGAGGACCATCATTGTTTTCATCCTCCAAATCATGAGAGTTGAGTCTAGATCGGTGGTGGTGATGATGGGGAAGATGCACCACTGTGGATGTGAATCTACAAACTTGCGCCAATCTGGAAACCAAACTTGAAATGTTGGAAGTGGGTTTAGAAGCATCCATGTGGGGTTACAAATATGGTGGGAGGATCAGAAAATGCAGGGAATGGAATGGAAGTAGAATTAGCTGTTGAGATTGGTATGAGAATGCGCAAGAATAAAAAGATTGCAAGTAGATGGACCAAAATTCACGGCACAATGCTAATCCTGGTGGTGGCAGGGAACCACCTAATTAATGTTAATAATACCAAAGAAAAAGAAAAATTATTAGTCAGAGTTTATTTTAAAACGAGGTTATGCTTCTCTAATACTATTATTGTGCGGAATATAAAATGGAAGATTGTATTAAGTACTAGTAGTCCTGACTAGAATTCCAAGGTTGGAACTAGTGAACTTTATTATTCTTTTATTTGAATTTTTTTTCAAGCTTCAAATTTCAAAATGTAGGCTGGAGGGAAAAAAGATGATGAATCGTGGAAGGATAGGTCAGTGCCCTGTTCAGAAAAAGAGTTGTTTATTACTGTACTGTAAGGATTTAGTAGTGTTTTCTGTAACCCGCCTGGGAAACATAAAGAATCTGCATTGGCATTTAGGCCGCATACTTCCGGCAGTTGTATTCTTTACAAACTCCACATTACAAACACTACTGAGTACAAACTAGTATAGACTATAGAGAAGCATAACAAGTACGTATTGGAGAAGATTTTGAAAATACCCCTGCACAGCACAGGATGCGTTTTCCTTGATGATGCTCATCTCTTCTGTTCTTGTATTTTCAACATGATTCAGGGTAAGATGAACTACACAATCCACACATGTTCTTGCTTTGATTGTGAGTATTGGTTGATAATGGTAGACTCTGAAATGGACCAAAAAAAGTTTGACGAGATGAAATTTGTGGATACATCTGATTATGTAAAAAAAAGAAGAAGAAATTTATGGCCATTGATCAGATTGGTTGAAATGTATACATGGGTAGCAAGGGAAGCATGGTGCATGCAGTAGGTAATGTAGGGCCGACTACTAACTAATAAGCTTATTATTAGCAGCTTTTTATGCTGTGTATGATGATAGTGGCCAAATGAGCGTCGTCAGTTGATGTTGGAATCAGATTCTGAGGAACTATGGCTGAGAGGCCTCAGTTGGTAAGGTAACAAATGCATTCAAACAAACCTGTAACTGTAGCTGTTGCTGGCTGCATCCAGCTTGCTTAAATTTGTTCTTAACAGAAAGCTGTCGCTATAAAATGTTGAGAGCTTTTCCTTCTGCACTACACCCTGTGACATAGAGACACACCCTCACCCTTGTGGTGCACATGAATCTCCCTATCACTGGCCAAACGCATCAATCTTTCTTCAATATATACTATATACAAACATATTATCGGTTCCCAGCTCCCATTCTCTTTTTTTGTTTTTTTTCGCTCTTGACTGATGAGTCCAACAACAGCTCCCTCCACTATACAACTTAAACACTGATCACCATAACTGCACAATGCGAATTGGACCCCAGTGTTCCTTTATTTCATTCTTCATGCGCTCCTTTGGAACCTCCTTAGATGATTATTATATTTTTAACAGATTAAATGAAGAGATAGATGATCCATATCAGTTGGTACTAGTTATTTGGTGTGACTCGACACATATTTATCAATCAGCTTTACTCGAATTACTGAAACATGTGAGTCAAATGTTCACTGTTTTACTGCAAATGAGCAGATATCTTGTACTGTGTATTAATGAGTGAGGGT
>NQLW01000036.1:2439723-2463767 GCA_002312845.1 Kalanchoe fedtschenkoi | reverse complement strand
TTTCACATGAAGCCGAATAAAGAAATTGCACACATCAATATGTTTGGTTCTCTCATGAAACTTTTCATCTTTTGCAAGGTGAATCATACTTTAACTATCACAAAAGACAACACGATCAACTTGCTCAATGCCCAGATCACCAAGAAAACCATGCAACCAAATAGCATCATTCATCGCTTCAGCCAATGACATAAACTCAGCTTCTGTGGTAGGTAAAGCAACCGTATGCTGCAAGATTGCCCTCCAGCTAACACAAGATCCACACAGCTGAAACAAATAGCCAGTTAGGGAGCGCCTCTCATCAAGATCCCCAGCAAAATTAAAATCAGAATAACCAACAACTGGTCTCAGATTTTCCATCCTTTGATCAAACATCAAACCATATTTTCTTGTGCCTCAAAGATACCTAAGGATCCACTATGCTGCCGTCCAATGGTCTTTGCTTGGCTTTGACATAAAAGTGGCTCACAACACTAACTGCCTGTGCAATATCCGGACGTGTGCAAACCATAGTATACATCAAACTGCCAACAGCGCAAGCATATGGAATAGAAGACATGTAACTTTTTTCCTCAATATCCAATGACCCTGATGAAGTAGATAACCTGAAATGTGCTGTCAATGGGGGTAGAAACAGACTTCACTTGTGATTTATGAAACTGATTCAGAACCCTCTCAATATATTAACTCTGTGAAAGCTATAGTCTGCACTTAGACCTGTCACGACGAATATCCATGCCCAACAACCTCCTTCCTGCACCCAAATCCTTCATCTCAAACTCACTCTTGAGCATGGTCTTTGTTTCATCAATAGCATAATGGCTCTTTCCTACAATAAGGATGTCATCAATATAAAGCATCATATATACTCTTAAGCCATCTATAAGCACCTGCTGAAACAAACAAGCATCATATGAACTTCTTTTAAAAGCATTACTATTAACATAAGAATCAAAATGATGGTACCATTGCCTTGGAGACTGGTTCATTTAGCAAGCAAACGTGGTTTTCTTTGCCTTCAACCACAAACCATTATGTTGTGCCATAAAGATCTCCTCGTCAAGTTCACCATGAAGAAACACTATTTTCATATTCATTTGCTCTAATTCCAAATTAAATAGGGCATCCAAGGCCAACTGGAGAAAATACCTCATGGTAATCAACACCCTCTTTCTGACTGAAGCCCTTTGCTACCAATCTAGCTTTATACTTTGGAGCTCAACATTTGGAAAAACATCTTTGAGCTTAAACACCCATTTACAACCTACAATCTTGCGCAGTTTGGGAGGCAACACCAAGTCTCAAGTGTCATTCTTATGCAATGATTACAACTCCTCTGTCATTACCTGAACCCAACTAGCTGCCTAAGAACTACTGACTGTCTCGGTGTAAGTGCTAGGATAATCATGAATAATATCCTCAGCAACTGTCAAAGCGAAAGCAGCTACATCTCTGCCTCTCGCTATTGGTATGACCCACTCTCCATAATGTTGTGGTGGCCTCATCTGTCTTTGTGGACGGTGTACTATAGGAGAGTCTAGAGCCTCTGAAGCGCTATCTGAAATAGTATCCTCAAACTGACTATCAGTTGCATATAAATCATCATCTATCTCATTTGTGTTACCCTGAACACCAAATGCAGACTATGACAACAATGGCTATTATTGCTACCAACTGTCAACTATAGTAGACTAGGTCACTGGAGTCTTCACCTCAACTATTAACCTCTGTGCTACCTACTCTGCCTCTGAACCACCACTCGAAGAAACTCCACCTGAAGTGGAAGTCTCTCCCAACTGCCGATAAGCTAAAGAAACGATCGTCATTTCATCAAAGGTCACATCTCCACTGATGATCACCTTTGGGAATTTTGAATCCTTACACCACAAACAATACCTCTTAACTCCATCACCATAATCGAGAAAGACACACTTCAATGCTCAAGGTTCCAATTTATTATGGCGAATGTGTGCATATGCCGGACAACCAAATACCCTCAAGTGATCATAATGACGTGGTCTGCCAGATCACACCTCCTCTGGTGTCTTACAATCAATAGTTGTTGACGGTGAACGATTAAGAAAGTATCATGTCGTGGTAACTGCCTCCACCTAAAGACTCTATGGTAACTCGGCATGAGAGAGCATGCAACGGGTCCTCTCTAACAGTGTCCTGTTCATACATTCCGGTACTCCATTCTTTTGTAGAGTGTCAATTGTGGTGTAGTGTCAAATTATGCCAGTGTCCCGATAATATTTCTTAAATTCTCCCAAACGGAACTCAATATTATTATCTGATCTCAAATATTTGACCTTTCTTTCTGTCTGTGTTTCCACCATAGCCTTCCATTGGCGGAAATGAGCAAATGTCTCATCATTGGACTTTAGAATGTAGGCTCAAACCTTTTTACTGAAATCATCAACAAAGGTTAGCAAATATTTTCCACCTCCAATAGATGTCACCGGTGCATCACCTCATAAACCAGTATGCACATAGTCAACAATGTCCATCGTCGTGTGAACAGACCTACTATAAACCTCAAACCTGTCTGTTTTTAAAAGACATAATAGTTACATAACTGCAAGCTGCCCGTCTTCCGGCTACCCAATAGACCACGGCAACTCAACTATGCCATACCACGCTCTGACATGTGCCCCAATCTCATATGTCACAATGTAGTCACAATGTCATCATCAACCTGGGAACTAAAAGTCATTGTATCTGACCCATTAAGCAAACTGCTCTACAAGAAATATATGTCATATGTATCACGAGTAGTATGAGCCTTCATCACACACAAGGAACCCCTAAACACCTTGATCTGATAGCTTTGTGTCACAAACTTGTATCCCTTCCGATCAAGTGCCTTAAAAGAGATCAAATTCTTCTTCAGCCCAACCACATGACGAACATCTGTGAGTATACAAATAATACCATCAAGAATCTTGAATCTGATTGTGTCAAAACCAACAACTCTGCATTGTGTGTCGTTGCCCATAGAAACTGTACCACCATTCAATGACTCATAAGTAGCAAATCATTCTCTATGCGGACACATACAGTAAGAGCAAGTAGAATCAAGAATCTAACCGGTGTTGAAGCTCATATCACAATCAGTTAATGTACTAGAAGTACACTGCCCAATAGAAGAATTGTCTGCAATGACAACAAGTAACTCACCAGACACAACTGAATCACCATCTGCAACTGCCACACTAGCTGCTGAATAATTATCACCATTATTGTCATCATCTTGCTTATCTCTCTTTCTCTTCAATTTGGGACAATCCCACTTAAAATAGCCAAATTCCTTGCAATATCTGCATTGGATACCTTTGTTTCCTGAACGTGACTTTGAAAGGCCTTTAGATTTCCTCCTGCAACTGCTAGAAAGATCACCACCATTGCGACTACGCTCTACAGATCTCCCACGACTCGCAACAAGACCCTCACTCTGGCCATGACTTTTCATAAGAGACTTCTTGAGCAAATCCTTGGACAAAAGGATAGAAGTGATATCATCCATAGCAATAGAACCAGTACCATAGAGAATCTGATCTCGAATGCTATCATATGAATCTGGGAGTGAACACTAAAATAACCAAATGTTCTTTATCCATAAAGCTGCCACTATTTTGATAGTCAAGCGCCGCCTTGTTGAAACATCAATATATTACTTGATAGGAGTGTCTTCTTGCATATGCATCCTTGACAAATGCATCATGAGGTAGAAACGACTTCAGATATATTTGTCCAAATAGAGAGATTCCAACTTCTTCTAAAGAGCCATAGAAGAATTTTCTTCATAAACTTACCTCAAAACATTATCTACAAGACCCAAATGGAGCACTGTCAATGCCTTCTTGTCTATTTTCTTCATCTCTTCTTTTGATGTAGTAGTCAGATCTTGATCAGTTTCTTCTAAAACAATGTCTAAATCCTTGATAGGACAGATTACATTTTCACTTGTCATAGCTGAAACTCACCATTTCCATCAAACTTGCTCACTTCTAATGTTGACATGTTGAACAAAATCAACAACTGAACGTGTGCCTATGATAATTAATTACTCTGATACCACTTGTGATAACAAAGGGGCAGCAGATTAATCAAATTAGCAAATTAACTTGTCACAACTAATTTACCAAACACCTTGTGTGTATGAACAAAACAACACCTATGCTTTCCAAACCATCAAACATCAAGCTGTCCAATAATCAATAACAAAATACTTGTAGCGGGTAGCTTACTAGAAAACTAATCCACATCATCTCATATCATTATATCAAAGAACACGTATATGCATCTCATGTCAACTCATATATCCAAACAATCACTTCACATATGGATCAACAACAAGCAAGATAATAACTTAATCAACACAAATGACAAGAGAAATATTAAATCAAGAGTAGACACCAAGATTTACGTGGAAAACCCCTTGCGGAGAAAAATCATGGACGACGGCGAGCAATCCACTATAAGATGAAGAATATAAGAGCTGAGAGCCAACAAGGATGAGAAGGCTCCAAATTTCCCCCACAAATTTCACTCTCTATTGGGAAAATTTGGCAGATCTAAGTCTCTCTCTCCTTTCCCTAACCTTAGCTTTCTCTCAAGCTCCCAAAAACACAACCGCCTCCTTATGTTCGGATTTGGGAAGGTTCTACCATGGGAGTTTTTCAAAATGGCCCTTAGAGTTTCAAAATATTACAAAAAGACTCAGTTTCAATATACAGCATGTATAGGCAATGTTTTGCCAGACAAATGAGCTAATTGACTTCCAAATTGTGAAGGCTGCACATCACAATAAGAGCGGCTGGTGCATAACTCTATATAATTGAAGATGGAAATGAGAGACAGCACCAACATGGGCTTTTCCTGGAAGGCGTGGAGGAGAGAGCCAAAATAATTATAAGATTTATGGTTCTTAGCTAAGCAAAGGTTATACGGTTTCTAATTTTAGGAGGCTGGCGGATAAAAGCTGAAGAGAGAATCTGTATCCATCGCCCAAACTTGGTATTCCTCAGGTACACGGCCGCCTATTACTATCATCTTCTCCTCAGTTACAAACATTTCTTATGAGACTGAGATCTATCCAAAATGATTTCCACTACTCACCTATTGAGATCTTCAAACAGGAAACTCTTCACTGCACCCACTACTAAGATTCGTTTGTTACTTAGAAGTAGCCTGAGAAGAAAATAATACATGAAAACAAGTGTGTTTTTTTTTTCTCTGTTAGCCTACAGTTACAATTATTGTTATGCTGCTTGCTTGTTCGATGCTTGGGTGTGTTTTGGTGGTGTGTCTTTAAGCAACTAGCACACTAAGCACATCCCTTCAAAACTGTGTGCTGTGAAATCCCGACTGCAGAATCCACACACAACCAAAGCCCATTTATATGGAGCTAAGGCATCAAAGATTTGGGTCGTTCAGTTACAAAACGAACAACAGCAGACACGGATTTAGACGTTTCTACTTCTCAGTACCCTTCCTCGTTATGTTCTTCTTTCCTGCTGTATCCAGCAGTCCCAGGGGCTCTGCTATCACCGACCATCATGCTTCCTGTTTCAGTAAGAAACCACTTCATATCATCTAAACTGTATGCCAACGAATCAACTGTGTACCTAACTTGGCCTACGCCTGCGCTGATGCTGCAGTTGGTTGTGCAAATTCAGGGGCAAGGGCAGAAGCTGGTGTTATCAAATTACGTTCTGTTACAACACTGGGCAGAGAAGCGTCTCCTATCCTATATCAGGCATGTTGGTTTACTTGGTTTGATGTGATATATTCTTCTTCTTCCCCACTTGCTTGTCTAGTACTACTAAAATACTCAGTAATGATGATAAGGCTAAGGTACTTGCCAGTATACAATCCATAACCTGAAATGAATGCCCCACCATTTGGTGTAATTACAATGTGAGGTTCTCCAGTCTTCTAGCACAGATACCTGATATATTGGCATCGTATTTTTTTCGTGAGCCATTTGATCCAAGCAGAAACCGAGATGTGTTGTCAAATGGCCTCACTAACTGTAGCCCATATGTATGCTATTGTTCGTGTTTGTTGCGTGCAGAAGAATGGTATGGCAAATGGGGCAGCTGATGATGAGAGGTGGAGTGTCGAACATGAAGCTGATATTAGTAAAAGCAGGCGTGGGAATGCGATGGTTGAGATGGAGATGGAGGATACAAGGGGGAACGGGCTGATCAGTGATGCAAGGTTGATTAGGAGGGAGTTGATAAGCGGACCAGGGTCATATCAACCGCGGTGCATGTCAAAATGCGGCAGATGCAATCCTTGCAAGCCGGTGCATGTGGCCGTGCCACCGGGAATGCCAGTGACGGCTGAGTACTACCCGGAAGCATGGAGGTGCAAATGTGGAAACAGACTATACATGCCCTGATGCGGAGATCATCTATTCTCTTACCCCTTCCAGCTCTACCCCTTACCCTTACTAAAGCATCACTGAACTTTTGTTTATATAAGTAATTAATACAAATAATATGTCTCTGGCTGGTTTCTCTCTCAACCATTAGGTGTTATACATAACGAAGCCAAACTTCAACAAGAGATCATGATCGGACGGGTTTGTAGTTTCAAATCTGTCGCTGTTAATGTTGTCAGCAATATCTATCTATCTCTACGGGAGTAGATGAGAAATATCAGAATTGTAGTTAGTGATAAGCCTGTGTCTAAATATGAATTTTGTCAGTCAGCTCTTCTGCACAGACAGAAAAAGGGCCGTCAGTGGGCCAACGGTAACGTCAGGTCACTTCATCAGAGAAGGAGGACTACTTACGGGGCCCCTACTACAATTTGCAAGTGGGCCGTGTCGTAATCTCGAATAGATGAGCCCAGCCCACATCATCTTAAATCTTCATTTAATTTTAGGGCGGGTTTTCGAAATATAATATTCAACACCCTTATATTTATAAGACAGCAGTGTTGAAAAGTATGCATGGCACAAAATTCCGCGTTAAGAGACGGGACAAGTCCACACATTCAGATCCAGATGGTTGTTTATGCAAGACGCACCAGCTAAGCTACAGCCACCGCTCCAACATTTGATTGCAATTTCCACATTAATATCACAAACAATCAAAGACGCGGACGCGGCGTCAGTCCAGAAACATCCATCCGATTCCGTAGCCAACATATACAAGTCCCATTTTCAAACCTTCCCCTAAGTTGGAGTCTATCTCTATCCATTCCTCTCCCACCATCTTTCTTTCTTTGTAGCTAATTTTAGGCCCTCCTAATTATCATATCATTATCATCCATCCTCCCGTCAGAGTCAGACACACTACATCCCAGCAACGACAACAACAACGGAACAACCTCATCTGATCCATTTCTCCCTTGTTACCGTTTCTCCCTCATTTCCACCTACACGCGTATAAATAAAACACCAGTAGTTCGATCTCCATCGGAAAACCATGCCGCTGGAGATCGAACGAGCTTCATCCGCCTTATTGCCCTCCCGCAACGCCCTCTTCGGCAAATATGAGATGGGCAGGCTGCTCGGCTGCGGCGCCTTCGCCAAGGTCTACTACGCCAGGGACGTCCTCACCGGCAACAGCGTCGCCATCAAAATCATCAGCAAGAACAAGATCTCCGGCACCACCTTGATGTCCAACATCAAGAGCGAGATCTCCATCATGCGCCGCCTCCGCCACCCCAACATCGTCAAGCTATACGAAGTCCTCGCCACCAAGACCAAGATCTTCTTCGTCATGGAGTTCGTCAAGGGCGGCGAACTCTTCGCCAAGGTCGCCAAAGGACGCTTCTCCGAGGATCTCAGCCGCCAATACTTTCAGCAGCTCATCTCCGCCGTCGCCCACTGCCATTCCCGCGGCGTCTTCCATCGAGATCTCAAGCCCGAGAATCTTTTGATAGATGATAACGGCGATCTCAAGGTGTCGGATTTCGGCCTCAGCGCTGTCACCGGCCAGGTCCGCAACGACGGTCTTCTGCATACCTTGTGCGGCACGCCGGCTTACGTCGCGCCTGAAATTCTGGGAAAGAAAGGATACGACGGGGCTAAAGTGGACGTGTGGTCTTGCGGCGTCATCCTGTTCGTGATGACCGCCGGTTTCCTTCCCTTCAATGACCCTAACCTCATGGCCATGTACAAGAAGATCTACAAAGGAGACTTCCGCTGCCCCAAATGGATGTCTGCCGATCTCAAACGCTTCTTGCAGCGCCTGCTGGATACCTGGCCTGACAGCAGGATCACGGTAGACGAGATCCTCCGCGACCCGTGGTTCAAGAAAGGCGGAGGGTACGAGAAGACTGCAGCGGAAGCCATGAGTTTCTACAACCAGGAGGAGGAGGAGGATTTTGAATGTTGTTATGGCTGCTTGTGCGAGGATGGTGCGAAGGAGGAGAAGCATTCCGAGCTGAATGCGTTTGATCTGATATCATTTTCATCGGGTCTGGACTTGTCGGGTTTGTTTGACATCTCGACCCAGAGCAGTGCCGAGCGGTTCGTGTCAATGGAGTCGCCGGAGAAGATAATAGAGAAGGTAGGTGAGATTTTGAAGGCGGAGGAGAACACGATGAGGGTTAGGAGGAGGAAGGAGCTGGGGATCCAGCTGGAGAAAAAAAATGGCAAGTTCTCAGTGAACGTAGAGGTGTACAGATTGAGCGACAATCTGGTTGTAGTGGATGTGAAGGAAACGGGCAGAGATGATGAAGATGAAGAGGGTGGCCTGTGGACGAGGAAAGTGAAGCCGCAGCTACGCAGTCTGCTGTTGAACAAGCACCTGGAAGAATCTCAACAACAACGACGGCAAGTGGTGGTTCCCTCCATCTCCATCCCTACAATTGCCAGTAACTAATGTCTGGCACCGAACTGACGGGCCGGTGTTCCTTTTTCCTATTTAAGATTCATTGATTTTGGCTGAATGTGATTATTGATATGATTCTTAGCTTGTTACTTGCAATCAGGGGAATAGAGAATTCTGGGCCGGAGATCATTTAGCTGTTTCAAACAACAAACAGTTGGAGCAGAGCTACGGACAATAATATGAAGTAGAAAAAACTGTACTCTTTTGAAATACTGTATTATTAATGCTGAGCAACTGAAGAAATGTGGCTCACCGAACTACCGTACCTCTTTCGATTTTTTCCCAATTTCTAATGACATAATTGTTCTCATCTCAATACATTTCTCTTTTGCCGGCTAGATTAATCTTTTCAAACTTGTTATAATTGCGAAACTTGTCGAAATCCCATAAAAAGGGACCAATTTTCTTATAAACTTTTATATTATTAGTTAACTTAAATTTTCATTTTTTTTAACCGCATCATCAAATATGTGATTGTAGTACAAAGAAAATGGATCGATTTCGTTTTTTTTCTCTCAATTCTCTCTTGTTTATGCACTTTGTTTCTGAAAACAAGCTATGATCACTTTTTACATGTTTTAAGTAATGTTTATGATAATTTTTTGTTTAATCGGTTCCTCTTTCCCTAGTCCGATAATATTTTCAAATTTTTTTGTTCGGTGTACGGTTTTTTAAAAATAAATCGATCAAAATTCTTCAAATTGTGTCAAAATACTGTGAAACTTGGCCAAAAACAATGATCTTATTAGTCAGTTTAAATTTTTCATTTTTTTAAAAAAGTAGCCAACAAGATTCCTCCAAAGAATTCCATTCAACCCGATACTAAAAGTAACATTTGTGATCTTGAGGAACATTATGATTACGGATGTTCACTATACGGTTAAAACCGTTAACTATAGTTGGTTAATTAAAAATTTTAATCGTGGTTAACCGAATTTGGTTAACCGAGAAATTCGGTTCGGTTAACGGTTAATGTTATTTAGATTTTTGGTTAAACCGATTAACCGAATAAAAATAAAAATATTAAATAAATAAAATAAAATCGGTTAATTTTTGATTCGAGAAATCAGTTAAAGTATCAGTTAATCAGTTAAATTACCCATTTTTAATAAAAAAATTTGGTTAATCAGTTAATTTAACTAAATTAATCGAGTCTTTGGTTATTCAGTTAATCAATTAAATTAATTGAATTTAACCGAACTTTCAATTAACCGAATATTCGGTTAACCAAAAATTTGGTTCGATTAATTATTAATAATTTTTGTAATCAATTCGATTAACTAAATTCTTATTCGATCCTTTAATTAACTGAATTTACACCCTTAATTGTCACAACATTTCGGTCCAATAGCAACATTGTTCTAATTTCTAATGCAAGCCAGTTGGATATAATACTTACTCCCTCTGAGATGTAGTTTAATAATTTGAATAAATTAAGATGAAGTTAATGTTAGCAGTTGAACAAATTTAATGAGTGGGTAGTTGGTGTTTTTTCAAAAAAAAATTATGTAAGAAGCTGTTGAATATTTTTTTATTGATTATGATAAAGAAGTAATTAATGTTTAAAATATTAAATACGTATTGAAAATGATTAAATAAAAATGAATAAAAAAATTTGGTTAATCAATATGTAAAAAATACTCATCTGGTACCTGGGGATCGAAGCTGTAGAAATGGAAGCCCTAATTTGAAATTTAAGGACTGTCAAGTGTTGAAATGGTCGGCGGCGATCGGTTTGCGTGGATTACGGCGGCATGCGGGTTGTCGACGTCGCAGGATGAGATTCTGAGGAACGCGAGCGAAGCTGAGATGGGAAATGAGGAGAAGGGAGTTCTGGTGTCGCCTGTGAACAGTTCGGGTGAATGGAGTGATGATGATGTCGACGAGGAGGAGGAGAAAGAGGTGTTTCGGACTCCACCGGAGAGACACTCGCACTCACTCACGAGCTCGAACGAGGCGATGATGGGGGTTCGGGTCGCTGTGGTTGTGGATGCGGTGGATTGTGGAGGTCAGGAGAATGGGCACAAAACGGTGGATCTGAGCCGAGATTCGGAGATGGATGTTGCTGAGTTTATTGTCAACAGGTCGGGTATTGCTGTGGATGGTTTGTTGGAGACAGATAAAGAGTGTGTTCCTATTAGGGCTGCTGGGGTTGTAGATCGTATGAAGGTTGATGATTGTATTGATAATGGTGCTGATACTCTTAATATCAGCACGAAGTTGTCCTCTGTGGAGAAAGAAGTACAGGAATGTTCTGAGGCTGTTATGATGGATGAGAATGTGATGATGGACGGAGTTGCAGTGTTTTCTAGTGGCTGTGTTGAAGTTACTAGAGTTGCAGAAGAAAGTTATGAACGTGCAGTTGACGGAGAAATAATTAGGATTTGTCATGATGCTGAGATTGGTGTTAGTAAGTGTTCGGGAGATGTGGGATCGGGTAAAGTTGATGAGTTTTGGTGTCGGGATAATATTGTGGTAGAGCGAGTTGAAAGAGTAGGAAGTTCTGCCACCAACATGTCAGTGTCACACAATGTTAATTCTAATAAGCGCATGTTGCCATCATCTTTTACTACGGGCAGCAACAAAGTTGGTGGAGAACAGATTGGTCAAAAAGTTGGTAGAGTAAGGTCTGGTGTAGAAGTTCATGGTAGTAGAGTAGAAACTCACAAAAGAACTAGTGGAGAAGGGGCTGACAAAGGACCTGATGAAGCAGGGGCTGTAGAAAGAGGTGTAGCTGGTAAGAAAGGTTTTGAACCCAGTAATAAAGTACTAGCTGATAATATTTTGAAAGTATTGGATTATCTAGTAATGAAACAGGAAGAAAACTCAGTGTACGAGGAAAAACCTGATATCATTGGATCTGCCATCAAAGCAGGCGTCAAATTTCCTCGACCTAGCTGGAAGCCAGAAGATGGTGATGATGATTCCAGTTGATACATCTGCGTGAGCTAACCATCTTTTTGGTCTTCATGTCCATGGACTTGGAAACTTTCACTTCTTTTTCTATACTTGTGCTTCTTGATTTACTGGAGAATCCATGAGGTTCTTGAAATGTTGGGATCAGGGCTTTGAGAGTCTAGAACATAATGGTTTGTTTTTTTATCATAGGCACTGACATGTGTCTTTTATGTAAATAGTGGGCTTGTTAGTTCTGATATTCATTTCCTGACCCAAATAATCAAATTTGTGGGTATACTTCCTACGGAAAAAGAATCGATTTTTGTTTGCTTTAATTTGTCATACCTGCGGACTTTTGTTTTCAAATCCGAGCTAGGATCACCTTCTGTGTGTCATCTATAGATGTCACGGTAGTTTTTGTCCCAATTGTTTTCTCCGTTCATGTCCGGATTGGTTTTTCAAAATTCGCTTTTCGGAGACAATTTTTTATTGATAAATCGTTGAAACGGGCTCCTAAAACATGTCTAAATCGCATGAAATTTGACCAAGAGTCTTAAAAGGTTTCATATTATAATGTGAGTTTGTTAGTTCTGATTTTTATTTTCGGATCCAAATCACCAAATTTGTGGTATACCCTATGAAAAATGGGCTGATTTTGAGATACAGATTTATGTTTTTAAAACCGAGTTAAGATCACCTTCTGCATGTCGTCTATAGATGCCACAACAGTTTTTGTTCCAATCTGTTTCTCGGTTCGCGCATAGATCGGCCTTTCTAAGCTTGCTCTTCTGGCACGATTTTTTATAAATTAATCGCTGAAATTGGATCCTAAAATATGTCTGACTTGCATGAAATTTGGCCAAAAATCTTAAAAGTTTCATATTATATTGTCGGTTAGTTAGCTCTTATTTTCATTTCTAGGCCTAAATCACCATGTCTGTGGGTGTCCCCTACTGAAAATGGACCGATTTTGGTTTTCTTTTATTTGTCATGTATACGAACTTCTGTTTTCAAAACTGAGTTAGGATCACATTTTGCAGGTTGTCTATAGACGCCACGACAGTTTTTGTCCCAATCTGTTTATCCATTCGTGCTCAGATAAGTCTTTCAAAGTTTTCTTTTCGCGCACATTTTTTCATAGATAATTCTCTGAAATGGGCCCCCTAAAACATGTCTGAATCGCCTGAAATTTGGTCAAGAGTTTTAAAAATTTTCATATTATATTATGAAAATGTTAGTTATTATTTTCAATTACGGGCTCAAATCATCAAATTTGTGGTTATACCTCTATATAAAATGAGCTGATTTTGGTTTTCTTTTATTTGTTCTTCCTGTAGACTTCTGTTTTCAAAACTGAGCTAGAATCATTTTTGCAATTTGCATGCCGTCTATAGATGCCTAGACAGTTTTCGTCTTAATCTATTTCTCTATTCGTGCCCCGATCTGTGTTTCAAAATTCGCTCTTCGAAAATTGTTTTTATGAATAAATCACTGAAACAGGCTGGACATTCACTTTTAAAACTAGCCAGAGATCAACTTCTAAATACAGTCAAGTGATGCAATGGTATTTTTGGTTCCAATCCATTCATCTTTCCCTGACCAAATTAAGCTATTCGCTTTTCGGAGCATAATTTTTAATCATAAATCATTTAAATGGATCTTTCAAAAAAACTTGCATCACGTGAAACTTCTTCAATAGTCTTTCAAAAATTTATTACACTGTGGGTTAGTTAATGTGCATTTAATTTTTTGGACTTTGATTACTAAATGTTTGTGTATACCCCTGTAAAAATTGGCTGATTTCGATTTTTTTTCTTAGAACGGACTCAAAAATGTGTGAAAATCATATGAAATGTAACAAATTGTCTTATATTGTTTCAAATGACTTAGCGGGGTAGTTCGGATTTTGTTTTTTGACTCGGGTCACCAAATCTATAGGTATCCCCTATAAAAATGGGATGATTTTAATTTTTTTCGTTTTTGCTGTCATATGGATTTCATTTTTAAGCTGATGCCGGATCACCATCTATATGACACCTAAAAATGCATTTTATTCCAATCAAACCTTCAAAATTCACACTTCAATGCACAAATTTTAAAAAATAAATCACTAAAACAGACCTCGATAACGTGTCGAAATCTTTCCATTACTAGATCAAGCTTTCAAAATTTGTTCTTCGGTGCACGAATTTTGAAGGATAAATAGCTAAAACAAACTAAAAAAAACATATTGGGAAACTGAACTAATTTACATATTGTTACATATAAATGTGAGGTAGGTAGTTTTAGTTTTGATTTTTTTACCTAGACTATCAAATTTATAGATATACACCCAACAATAAAAATTAGACGATACCAGATTTCGTTTTGTTTCGCTGGCCTACAGACTTTCAGTTTTTGAAACCTACAAAAGATCTTTTAGTACAAAGAACACTATGTTACAATTTAAAAACACACAATTTTAACAAGCTTTTCTAAAGCACAACCAACAGTAAAATATTTGCTGAACATGTTTGTCAAATCTACAAGATGAATGTAAGCTGAACTCTAAAGTGATTCAATTTGTAATCTTCTGCAACACAATTTTCGAGCTTTACAATCTCTGAACATGACCGACCACAACTGTGATATCGTCAAGTTTTCCACCTGTTTTGGAAGAGCATACAATTAGGTCTAGACCCGTTAAATATCAACATGAACTGAACACAAATGTATTTAGAATATTGGGGGCAAGAATGAAATCAGTATTTCTTTTCAGTGTAAAAAATGAACTAAATTTTAATTATATTTTCACAGAATAATAAACAATAAGAAAGGAATGAAAGTGTTCACATTTCTACATTTCAAAGCACATTATGATCATGTTTTACTACATACAAATTTATATAATAAAATATGCATATATAACAAAAAGTTGTAAATTTTCAAAATATATCGGACGTAAATAAAATTAAAATGAGTCTTCAGTTATCCAAAAAACAAAGATAAGTCATTTGAAATATATCATTAGTGAAATGATATAAACAAATACAAATAAAATTAGTGAAAAAAATAAGAAAAATTCCAACAAAAGGAAATGAAAGCAAAAGATTGGCAACACTTGAACTATTAATGTATATTAGGTAGGACTACTCAAACTCAAATAAATAGTGACAATATTATTTATACTACCTCCGGCCTCCTCGGGGTGGCTAGCTCAGACATATCTATGTTGAGTGAATGGTATGGTTCAAACTTGAGATCTGAGAGTTGTTGTCACTCAGACCACCAGATAAAACTCATATTGGTAATCACAAGTCACAACTGTACACTAATAATAAAAAGTTAACCCTTTCATATATTGTAATGATTATAACCAACAAACTAATGAACATACAGAAAATTTCATTTAATTAATTTAAAATGACATAATATGAATATAAATTCATGAACATAAATAATAAATTGTTGAATAATTTACACATAAATATATATACTAGTTATTTGATGATTATGCATCAATTCCTTAAGTATAATCACGATGAGCATAAATATTATACAAATTTAATATTTTAAAATTTACATTTCAATCTCTTACATTTATCATATTGTGAAATGAGAAATTTTTATACATTCGTTTTATTTTCATGATTATCATTATTGGGTTCATTTTGTTTTCTTGATCATCTATAAATCTCGATCTAAAAAAATAAAACTCTATGCACATAATAAATACAGTCAGATGCTTCGGAGTCAATTTGCACTCTCATGTTTTGAATCGATTCTCACTCTTCAATACATAGACGTAATCCAATTAAAACAATTCTCGGTAATGATAATAATTGTCGATGGTCAACTCTTCTCCAATCCATTTGTTTTCTCCTTTTTTTTAAGTTTCATTTTATATTGTATTAAAATCTCTGTTATAAAAAACGTCCGTCTAGACCGATTAATCGCTAGGCGATGTTGAAACGCCCCGCTAGCCGCCTAGCCGATTAATTGTTCAAGGATTAATTATATTATATAAATAATCATTTTTAAATATATATATATATATAATTAATTATTTAAATTATTTTTAATATATATAACTTCGCCTAATCGTCTAATTAATTCCTGCCAAGCCGATTAATCGTTACATGTTCTGTTCATTGCCTTGCACCACCTAGCACTTTTTAGAACATTGATTAAAATTAGTTTTAAAGTCATGTCAAATACTTGCCCTGAATTATAAGATGGATTTGAAGGAGATTACATGTGTTGATGCCTTTCTTAGTTATCCTAACTTTAAACAAGGAAGTTGTGCAATTTTTAGTGACTAAAGTTGAAGAAGGTTTTCCTTATTTCACAATCGATTTCCTAAGCATGCAAGAAGAGAAATAAAACAATTAAATAACCGTTATTAATGTCACTCACGAAAAAATTAAGTCAAAGAAGTCTCGGTAACAAAACTTAAATAATAAATATATTTATTAAATAAGATGTGGCTGTAAAGATGAACCTACTATGATACATGTTTAAGTTCAATATGAACATGAAGTGTCCTATTTAACTGCTCTAGGCAGAACAAGATCTGTCACGTTCGGTGTTATGCGCAAGGATTTTGTAGAAAGGGATGGATTGAGAAGTGAGGTTGAAGCGAATAGTTGTAGAGAAAGAAAGACAATTAGAGTAGGAGAGGCAGAGATAACGATGAGAAATTAGGGTTTATTCATTGCTTCATTACTTGTCTTCTTCTTAGTTTGAGTACAGAATATAAAGAAACCAAACTGCTAAAATTACATTATGATCATATTACTTTGCTAATATTTAATTAATATCCATAATTAATATTGGAAGTATTGAAATGCGAATGGGTCGAAGAAATGCCAAGGAGTTAAGTGAGGTTGTTGAAGAAGTCATGTGTGTGTTGCAGTTTCGTTGTGGAGCCTTATCTGAATTTTCATTTGGCCAAAGACAGATGAAGACCTTGAACATAATGTTGTTAAGCTATGTCTTGCCTCCTTATCATGAAGGTTTTAAAGTTTTTCCAAAACTTTCATAAATCTGAATAGTTCAGTAATTTAGACAGTTTAGCCTTAATAGGGATTAAACCTTTTAACTGCTTAGAGACTTATTAGTATTTATAAAACTTTGGCCTGCATTTACACGAGGGGAAGATTAGAGAGTCACAAAATCTTATAGTTTTTTTTAGTTCCTTAACATTCTCTCCTAAGAACAGTGCCGGAATTAGAAATTAGACTGATGGTATGAAAAAAATTACATGAACAAAAATTATAAGAAAATATTATTGATATAATTTGGACTGAATTGTGAATACGAAAATAAGATATAATTTATTTGGGCACAATAGGGGTACACAAATAAAAATATATTATTTTAAAACTAGATTGAGAACAATTTAGGCTGGACTTAGGTGAACAGATACTCTATCCGCCACTGACCAGTAAGTAACAAGATCTCAATCTTTTACACATGAATGTAGATCATTTCGACCAAATCACATAATTTTTTGTGTCTTCTTTTATTCTTATTCGTTATTCTTGTGCATATTCCGTTGCACTTCTCTAACATAAGTGAATTATACTCCATTATTTGATTGTTTTCAGAAGTTTAGTTATTATTAGGAGGTTCTTAAGAGAAATTTTCTATTAAGCTCCAGAGCAGTTGTGAAGTTGTAGCGGATATAACCAAATGTAAGAAGAGCAGAATGCATGAAATACAGAAACTCTGGGTCAGCATTTTCAGGTTGAATCTTCTAGTAGGTGTTTTCAAGAGGAGAGGAAGCAGGAAGGAAGAAGATGATAGAGGGCTAAACTTCAAGAGGGTGAAGGGTGCGAGGTGCAGCGAGTCTAGATCCAAAATTTAGCTGTATTTTGTGTTTCTTCAGGTGCTATAATGTTGGTTGTATTCGTGTAAATCCAGTGCAAACGTGTACTTGTACGATTATCCATCTTAATAAAACTTCTGCTCTTTCTTGGGAGAAAAAGAAAATTAGGGAAACAAGAACAAGATCTATACCTGTTAACTTCACTCCTAAGAATCTCTTCCATGATGGAACATCAAAGCCCTGTACACACAACAAAGCAACAGTTGTGTAAGGAATACAATAATTGATACTATGACTTCAATCTCGTGACTGTCTACTACTTAGTAATGCCATACCCTGCTCCTTGCCTCAATTATGTATGGGGAGTCAAATTTAGTGTCTGTAGAGTGAGCATTGGCTAGGATAGCCAGCGCCTTCGCTGTAACAGTGTGCAGACATTTAGTGGGAAATTAAAGAGTCATCTTATATTTTCTTCTTGAAGGAAAGTTGAGACTAAACCACACCAGACTCGACCACATCACTTTGTTGTGAAATTGTCGCAACTATCTCTTGGTCGAACACGTTATCAAAAAGACCATCTGAACCCATAACCACAGTGTCACCCTCCATCAGATTTACACTGCAGACCTGATTCAATAACAAAACATTTTGTATAACATTGTGATTATGCCACAGGCCAGCCACACCGAAGAAAACGAGTGCCTGGTCCCCAATGAAATCTGGAAGAGCCATTTAACTCAGAAACAAAATTTCTATCGATACACAAGTGAACCAGATCTGTAAGATGATCGAAATTTTCACAGATGGAAAAGACATATTATGCTTGTTATTTGATGTGAATTTGATTTCTTAACAGCAGAGAACTATAAAATCCCATGATAAAAAATATAAACAGTTTTAAAATTCTTGGAGGCAAAATATATATACATATCTCATACCATGGCATCCAGGTATGTTTGGCCAACCACTTCTGAGCTCAACTGATACGGACAGTCAAAATAATGTTCCTGGGGTGAGGTACTGAAAACTATTTGACCTACAAGTGCCATGAGACCAGATCGTAGCATAATCTTACTGAAAAAGATTCCAGGTAACAGAAATGGTATTTTCATAAACATTACTGCAAGCTACCTCCACGGATGATGCGCAATCCGCAATCCCCAACATTAGCTATCTTGAGGGTTCCATTATTCTCTAGCATTGCAACAATTCTAATTATTGAATAATAACCCAGGTTAATTGGCAGGTGAGATGCATCAATGGGGTCATTAGTAAAGGGACGCTTCAAAGGGAGAGGTACCTACATGGTGGCTGAACCTTTTGAAAATGTATCAGCATGTGCTTTCTGTATGAGAATCTGAGGATTATCGTTCACCTGTTGAGCGAGTAGATAATTAAAAAGAATTAATACATGTATTTGTATTTTTTATGTGCAACAATGACAGCTCACCAGATGTGATACTGATGCAAGATAATGCTTTTGAGGGGCTCGATAATGTAGTGCATGCATAATAGTATCAGATATGATTTATACTTTTCTAATAAGTACCTCAACATCTCCCACAAACTTAGAAGCATTTGCCAGTAGTTCCTTGGGAAACAATGAAGGATCAACATTCTGCTCAGCCCATCTGCACCATGGACATTGGTTTGTCATTCAACTGAAAGATGGTTCCATCATATGCATATGAAATGCAAAAGAAGGATATCCTCACCCAGAGACTCCATCTGCAACAATAATAACACCCCCATTATAGCTACTCACAAGGAATGCATCTTCCCCACCCCTATCCACCTTCAAAAAAACACAAAGCTCAAAAGACTACCAAACACAAAAATAACAGCAGCCATCCACACGCAAGCAATAAAAAGTTAATGATTAAATAAATACTTTGCAAGTAAGCATGGTGTACCTTTTTTGGATGGGGAATGAGGTGTGTTCCAACACTGAGGCAAAGCTCCTGCCTAAAACATAAATAAGCACAAGTATAAATTCCACAGGGCAACCCAACCCCCCCATCACATGCAAGCATCCAAAGAGTTGTATGATATGAATTCAAGTGATATATACCTGATTGGTTTAATTTCCGTATCAGACAAGATGCAGGAAATCAAACGCTTCTGCTTCGGGGTTGAACCTGCATACGCCAAATTGGGCAGGAATATAAGAGTGTGGGGAGAGGCCCTGAGTGTCGGAATCGCCATGTATCAGAAGAATTCAGCTTCTCTAATTCTCTGGCCTAACACACATGGCCGCTTCTGGATGACAGCGGAACAGAGCTTCCTTTGTCTTTCAGTGGCTGCTATTTGAGGAGAAAATGCTGGACAGCATGGTACCACTACCACCAGAAGTGGTTCAGAAAATTGGATTACATTCCAAGTGGAAATGAGCTGGGGTCAAATGTGATTTTCATAAACTCAAGGGATTGATTTCGTATTTAGTACATCACTCGCTCCTGCTCCGCAAACGTCAGTTTTCCATAAAATGAACGCCAGGTCAGTTTTCCGAAGACAAATCCACATTGTGTGTGCTGTACTAACTCAATGCCATTCTTTTTGTTCCTTGTCGGATCTGATTGCAGAGGACACTGACACTGATTCGAATCCGGGATGACAAATGTGATTCTATGGCTTCGAAGAGGAAGACAACGGCGATGCTGAGATAACATTCGTGCAGATGGAGAGCAGCTCTCGTACTTTCTGTCGAACGGATACGCTGACTGAGGAGGCAGAGAGCGGAATCAATGAAAGCCGGAAAAGCACTCCTCCAGCAGGCTGAGATTGCAATGAGAGTGATGGAAGCAATGGAAAGAGTGTCATTCTCTAGCGAGACTCCTGTTTGAGCGGGTCAAGTGCCTGAAGATCAGACGACTCCGAAGGATTCAGGATTCTTCTTCAGCTTGATGTATGAAATACTAATCTGAAGTCCGAACGCTGCTTTTGTTATTTGCTGATCATTTTCATTCAGGCTTGCCGCATTTTGAGATACGCTTTTATGTAGGAATAACAATCTAACTAGATACAATAAAGATACTAAACTTCAATTTGAATGACGCTCGACGATGACTGGTGATGCGTTATTCGGGCTGTCAAATTAAGCTCCATTGTTCCCAATGTCTGCTGTATTGTTCATTCTCTTAACAATTCCAGCTGTAACCTGATGCGAACACGATTTATTGGAGATAATCAGTAGAGTTTCTCAAGCTCTTCCAATGCATATGTATACTTGCAAAACCAAAACCATCAACTATCTGCCAGCCCAATGGTGGGATTATGCTTATGCTACTCATGTTTACCTTGCCAGGGCCTAGCTCATAACTCTTTTGGAGCCCCCCTGTCCAGCAGAGTCTTCACAGTTGATTCCCGTTGAACGTTATTTTTAAAAAAATTAGATCTATAACCAAACAGTTAATACACCAAATCAAATCAACCATATCAATTTGGTTCAAATTTATTCGGTTAGTGATTTTTTATTTTTATTTACACTTGAAGCTACAACCGTAACAACCTGCAAACAGCAACTTTACATTGTTATTTACTGTGAAGAGTGGTGCACATTTTGTCCGCTTGCTTTTGTACAATGTAAAGGGTTGTCTGTGTATAAATATATTCAACTGTTAAATAATCTACAAACTCAAAGATTCCATGATTTGCATTCTTCACCCATTTGTGTGAACTCTAACGGAGCTGCATAGATGAACCAGTCAGATACATCAGCATGGAATAATATGAATCACATAAAATGACCTAGACAAACACCCCTTGGAATTATTACAGTCATACCATCAATCAATTTATATATACTCTGCTGCTTGGAGTTCTCGATGCATGTCATGCTCACTCCTCAGTATTCTTGCCTTGCCGTCTTGGATTTCAAGAACCTGATCAAAGTTCAATTTTGAGAACTAATTAAGCAGGGAAGGAGGTTTCACGAAATCTGACATGTTTGAATTTACCTCAGGTCTTGAGTTTAGAACTCCGCTTGACATTCCCACATCAATACGCCATATGCCACAGTTGTATTTGCTACAGATAGATGGTTTTAAGTAAGATTTTAACTTACCATGCAGAGTAAAAGGCACTGCAGAAAGTATTAAATATATGAAAAGGCTAGGGAATACCAATTCACTCCAGACATTTGGGGAGTATGACCGACTACCATTCCCTTAGCTCCCACTAATTGCAAAGTTCGTTCCAGAATAGCCTGTATCTGATTACCACCACCATTTGTGTCAAGCCTACTTTGATTTCATTAGACCTTGTAGTCAATATGGAACTCCATTTAACACCTAAGACACCTAAAGAACTCAATCTAATTTATCATTAACAATGCATGTAAAAACCACAGATGTTAAAATTGAAACTCATTAAAATTCATGATTTAATTACCAATAAATTAATATAAGTTCTTGAATTAACAAATTTTTGGTTCTCGAATATCCAATCGATCAATCAATTCTTTATAACATATTCAATTTTTTTTCAACAAATAAGCCAGCAGTCGTTGATGTTTTCACAGAATTTTCTTTAGACCCCTATGAGATAAATAGTCCTTTCTATGAAATTCCAAATGTCAAGTCTTCAGCTTTGCTTAGTGAAATTAACTACTGAAATTCAATGGACCCCTTTGTTTCTTCTTCTTTTTTCTTGGACAGACATAAAGATATTGGTACGAAAAACTTCGGAATCAATAAGAAAGGCCTTGCCTGTTCAATCTGATGATCCTCAAAATCAGAAGTATCTCTAGAGTATAAACGGTTCCAGACAACACTGTCATAGCCCCTGGTAGCAATGAAAGGGAAGTTAGGAGAAGATTCATTCCCAGTGAGGCCTCTCATCCATTGAGAAACTTCGTTATTCATCCTCTCAATGCCATATGCAACTGTGTAAGAGCAATACTATCAGGCATTTAAAATATTAAGGATCAGAGTGCTGGCCACCTACAAGTAATACACCCATTCCACAGAAACCATCCTTACCATGGTGTGGGAGAAGACCACCATGACAAAAAATCCAGTCATTGACTTTAAGGGCAACCGGATTTTGTGCTAACTTACAAGCCAATGGACCACCTGGTCTAAGAAGAATTGACCTTGCTATGACCCCCTTCTGCCGCTGTCCTAATGTATAGTAAACTTTTCCATGAGCAATAAATGAACAAGAAGCAACATAGCTAAAAGAAGCCATTTCATTATCTAGATACCTACACTATTATGCTACCACAAAACAGAAAAGGTAAAAAGATTTCAGTAAGAACTAGATAGTAGATACTGAATAAATGAAGATAGCATTTTAGATTAGAGTCATAAAATACCTTCACTAAGTTCCAAGGTCCCCAATTGTTTTGGGAGATGCTCGTTCCTCCTCTGTATGTACTCCATATGGAATGCCAACTGAGAAAAGCCTCGTCCCAATTATTATTACAGTCCACTAAATATTCTAAAAAATTTGCGCATTCATCAAAAGCTCCAGCATCGACATATCTGAAGTCCCCTTCTACATTCATTGTCTCATGGTTACCATTAACCTGCAACAGCAAAATATAACTTCCATATGAATGGGAAATGAAATGTGATTCAGAATATGCCAGTTATTAAAGGAATGAAGTGTATACCAATGCATCATAAAAATATAAGGATGCGCTAACCATCTAAGAATCAAATATAAACGTATCGTAACGATCCACAAACCTGAAAGACTGCACCACCATAAGCTTTTGCTTGCATCTCCAATGAGTGCAATAAGGATAGGATAGCTAACTCGCCGTCTCCCCGATCAAGGATATCGCCAAGCTGAATCAGCACCTACTTAACAAAATGATAATGTTCACTGCCATCTTACGAATTTAACAACCATAAAAATGTCATAATGAAAACCCAATAGCAAAATAATGAATGTACAGACATACTGTTTCTCCACCGGTCCATAGGTCTCTACCGTCTGAGCTCAAGACACCTGCAATTTCCAGTGCCCACCTTGCTTGGTCGATATCTCCATGAATATCTCCAACTACACAATACCGATGACTATTTGAAATGTCTTGAAGGTAATGTTAAAGAATCAGCCCTAACAAAGGCACATGCACAACATCACGCATCCGATGCCACGAACACATATTGGAGCCATATAGATGCTGCAGACAATCAACTATCATATTCTTGAATCATTTTACACGAAAACCATTACCGAAACAGTTCTTAGAGGACCAGCCATCATCAAGCAAACCCTAAAAAGAAAAACCAAACCATCTCTACATTTCTTCAGACTTCCGCTCAATTAAAGTGTATCAAATTCATAAAATCCCCTTAGAATCAAAATAAAAATAGCTATATTAACTTACTTTTGAAAACTTACATTTTTAATAAAAGATTTGTTATATGTCTCGAATTGATGAATCCACCCACTGAACCTCATCTCAGTAGCTCAGCTAGCCCAACACAATACACTCATCAAACACAGGCACCAACAAAACTTGGTAACTT
>NQLW01000036.1:2429548-2439653 GCA_002312845.1 Kalanchoe fedtschenkoi | reverse complement strand
CGAGACTGAGAGTGATGAGACAGCGGTAAAGAGTTCAGCGCAATCGACGCCATTCCGCTCGTTCCACTTCTTCTTCAACAACTGCGAAGATGGAGAAGACGAAGCCAAGCAGGAAAGCTGCAAGCAGTACAAGTGGATTTCGCGATCGGTCGATGGATTCCGCTCAGCCACAAAAATCAAATACTCGAATCGTGAGAAATTCAAAATTCGGACTTCCCGTGACTCCTCAAGGCGTTCCATCCATTGGGCTCAGTGTGGGCTAGCCGGCCCATTAAGCTGCGGTGGCCCGAACGAGACATGTCAGAGGACGCACGTTGGCTGGATGTCCAGCCTCAAGCCTAGTCTGTACTCCACGATGTAAAAAAGAAAATGCCTGCAGTGGCTGCAGAAGCACCTCCTGGCCTAGCTAGCTATTTACGTATTGAATGCATAGCAGTGAGCAGTGTATTGAATGCATGAAGAAAATGGGTATGATGAAGGAGAATGATGGTAACTCTGTTTTCTCCGAAATTGAATTTTCAGATATGATGATGAGATGGAGATGGTGCATGTGTAAAGGCCAAGGACAGAGTTCTGATGATGACGAATGAGGTGAAAAAAATAATAATTTTACCTGGAAATGGAAAAACGAGGAGGTGGGGTAAGCAACCCTGCTGAAGAAGGGCCAGGGCCACCATTTATAACCCCACCCACCTCTCCCCAGTAGTATATTTTTCCTCATATTATTGGTGATTTGATTCGGCTCTCATACAGCAACCATGAATAATGATGATGATACGGTGGAGCTGGTGTACGATTTTTTTAAATTATTATTTCTTCTTTATATGATGATATATATGTATTGATAGTACATATGGTGCATGTACATGCGTAGTTGGTAAGGTATCCAGTATAATTATTAGGGATAATTACAAAATGGGGTACGTACTATCATTCATTTAAAAATCACGGTCATAACTATTTGATTTTAAAATTCACGGTCTTTTTGTGTTGCGGGGTTCAATTGTAATTTTGAAAATCTCAATCACACCCAAAAATTATTTATTCCATTTAAACAAACCCCTCCTATATCAATTTAGAAATTAAAAAGTACAAAATTAATGTATGTGCTATCATCTATTTAAAATTATGGTCATAATTATTTAATTTTAAAATTTATTATTTTTTTACGAGTTACTCCAAAAATAAAATAGAAAATTATAAAATAAATTTGAAAATTAAATAATTATAACCATAATTTTTAAATGGATGATAGTACATACTTTCATTTTGTACTTTCTCATTTTTAAATTAATTGGGAGTTTGTTTAAATGAAATAAACAATTTTTGGGTGCAATTGAAATTTTCAAAATTACAATTAAACCCCGCTACACAAAAAGACCGTGAATTTTAAAATCAAATAGTTATGACCGTGATTTTTAAATACGTGATAGTACGTACCCCATTTTTTGTAATTTTCCCTAATTATTATTGCTTGATTTCTCTGAAAACCGGTAGTCGGCAGAGGGTCTAATCTGTTGGTGGGGCTGGGGCTGGGGCTGGAGGGGTGATTGATTTTGATCTCTGATTATTTATTACTGTATTATATTACAACTTGGCTGCCTCATTTCTCTCCCACCTCATTCTCTTCACACACACCTCTCTCAGCAATCTGGCTTATAAATACCCATCACTTCCCTTACACCTTCTCTCATCTTCTTCACCACCAATATGCGACACATCTTGATCTTTTTTTTACTTAATCCACCCTCCTCTCTTTCTCTCCTTCTTCTTCTTGGAGTGTTAGCTAGAGTTGATCTCACGTGGTTATTGGAGATCAAATTCTTGAGCTACCTCTTTTCTAGCTGCTACCCGGCATGCACCAACCAACTAGAGTTGTAGTAGAGGAGAATCTGTTAAGCTCAGGAGGGATAGCGCCCGTGGCTCTGGCTGTGACATCTGATCCGTCGTGTGATCATGTGTTTCAGCTCATCAGCATGCATGGTGGCGCTATCCATCCTGAGTTTCATGGCTTCTTCTTACTCATATCATCTCATTCATCCAGCCCTCAACTCACCATGGCTTCTTTATCAGCAATTATAATCAGCTAGCGGATGAGATGCATCACCTTTATATCATCCTATATTTACTTTTTATTCCCAGTTATTAACATATATATATGAACACTGCTACATGTCACATATGTATCAAGAAAACTCTGTCCGTGTTTTATAATATAAAAACATGATAATCAGAATCATATGACAAACGACATTTCAACTAATATATATATATATACACGGCATAAAATACGAGTAATCTATCTCAAGCTTACTGTAACTATTAGTCGTTCTCAGCAGTTATAATGGCATTTATTGGTATCTGACTAGCTAGCTGATGTCTTTCTTCACCTTCATCAACCTGCAGATGAAGAATAGTCGCACTTATGGTAAGGACGAACCATCCATGTACCCAAAGACTACTCGAATCATGGGGCAGTTGGGCAATCTTAAATAATGGCCCAGAGCTTGTAGCAAACATTTAACACCAGCTTTCATTATTATGATTCTGGTGCAGAAAGAGATGGAGCTTTTATCTCACACATCATCATTTCAACATCTTCTTCTTCCTTGTAATTTTCTCAAATATATTTGAATTCAATGCTTACAGGTTTGCAGGTGGCGCTCTCTTAAATGAGTACTGCCTTAGGGAGGAACAATCCAATTCCTATTCCACCGCCTCTCTGACTTAATTATGCATCTCTGTGGTCTCAGCTAGAATTTACTCAGCTGCTTGTGAGCACACTGCTATGCTGCTGTAAAACTTAAACAAGTGTAATAACAATGGTGGCCCTTGGATTGGGTTAGGGGGTCTCCTATATATGTAGAGGGGTTAGTTGTGGGTCTGCACCAATGCATGTTGTAATTATTGACTTCAAAATCAAATCATAAAACGAGATGCACGAATTGCGTAGCTTGGCTGTACTTTAGGGCACAGAGCAAGAGTTTTAACTTACGGCCATCCAGACAAAAAGTACCCCCCTGCTTACCTGTAACACCCGCTTTTATAATTGGGTTCTCAACTGGATCTCTAGTCTTTTGTAAACAAGAAGCAATCATGGTCACAGTCACATTTCATTGACTTCAGAAGCCATTCAGCAAGTAGCCTTGAATCTGGTATGAGAAATGTAATCTTAGCTAGAGATGCAATTTGCTGTCGCTTTCTGATATTCAGGCACATTTCATCAGCATATATCACCATGTAAACATAACCCTACTTCAATATTAGCTAGCTGAATCTCACACGCTGAGAGTTGCTACTGAGATCATCCGCTTTGGTCTTTTCAGCCCTTTTAACATGCAACCACCTCTGAAGACGGTACATATGCCGGAGCTGGTACCTGAGCTGATAGCTTTCTCAACTATTCCATGATATACCGTGCTGGAAAAATCCAGTCCTACCCAGGTATCTAAAGGACTCTTTCTCAAACAGCAACCACCATGTACCAAAACTCTAAAAAGATAAGGATCCACTCTTACTCAGTCACGTTACCTCATTGGCGCATGCATCAGGATCTTGCAAGAAATCCCTCTCAGCAAGGAATTCTTATCATTCCAAAAAGAAGGCCAAGATCCCCACGTAGCAAAATACTGAGCTTGGAGGTCTCAACAAATAAATCAAAACAATAATTCTGATTTGACTCCAGTAGTTTGTGAAATTATCAAATCCTCCTGATCGTCCTCAGAAGTCACACTTCGCCATATATACATGGACGGATGAGGGTGCTTCCTTCAGGCAACATTAAGAAGTTCTAGTGAGCTGGTCTATCTATCCAGATTGTATGCACAATGGAGAGCATAAAACAAGATGGTCACCATGAGCACCAATCCAGTTCCAAAGACCACGAACAACAATGGAGAGATGCCTATTAAAGTACGAGTAGTGCATTATGAAAATAATTCTGCAACTCTATAATTATGAAACTTGTGTGGTGAATTTCAGCATCATGAAATTCAAAATATCAAGATTTTATATGTATGCTAAGATACAATTTCTCAACGTCAAAAGCATACCCTCACTTGACCTGAAAGGAAATCTATAACCAAAGCATGATAGCCTTCTTTTGCAGCTCAGCTAACAATGCACTTATTATAAGCACAATAAGAAACTAAATATTAGAGCTTACCTCCCCACATAAATCCTTACATAAGTCAAAAGGAGTGGCTCACTCCTTACTCTGCTTTCACAAGATTTAAAGAGAATTGTTCTGTCAAAGTCAACTCGCTTAGATGACCAGTCTACAATTTCAGTAAATAAGGAACGTGAGCCTCAAAGAGGACAACAAGAAACAGTTTGTCGAAGAAAAAAGTCGGAATGCATTCAAAGCTTTAAACAAACATAGAACTACAATCTTATACAACATAGGATAATGCCATGTACATATGATAAATTCTCATGCTAAAGTTATTTCCTGAACATTGAGTTCCAGACACATCCAGGTATGAGCAGTTGAGTCTTCCGACTCAAATTATAAAATTATCCACAGCAAGAGCCACATGCAGGTAGAGCGCCTAAAAATCAGAAACAAGGTTTTTAGCATGGTTCAAGAGCAAGAGAAGAGGTCACAATCAACAGAGACAAAGAAACATGTTAGTTGAAACTTACTATGGTCAATCCCCCTAACATTATCAAGTCCCCGAGGTGGCCGGCGTGGACCACCACCATAAGGACCACGACCACCAGGACCATCACCATCCCATTTCTTTCCAGCACCGGAGCTTTTTCTAAATGCATCCGACTTCTCCATCTAAAGTCAACAAATCAATAATGGAGGTTACAAACACCCCAGTGAGTCTCATCAGTCAACAATAGTCCCGAAAATATCAGACGACAGAGAAAGTCATACTTGTTATTTTTGGTTGGTGTTGCCTTACAAGCAGTGTTATGCTGCTACTAGAGCTTAAAAAATAGTTTGATTATTAGGAAAAAAGAGAAAGGGAAGGAATGCTGCTTACAGAGAACATTGTCATGAAGAAGACTCCAATCAAATTGATAATAGACCAGAAAAAATTAGTTATTGTGCTCAACCTCCAAAAGGAACGCTTAGACTTGACAACACCTGTAAGAATGTGGATGAAGGCCAAAATGGCTGTGAGAAATGAATAAAAAGGGACCATCTTAAATAGAAGAAAAAAAATCCACAGAAAGTAAGCACTGCTTCATCAATTCAAATATAAATAAAAGAATAAGAAAAACATCAGATATACAGATACAGCTTAAAATTATTTTCAAGTGAAGATTGTAATGTCAGTGCGTCTTGATGGTAAACCTTTCAAGGAAATTTCTTCTTCAGAAGAAAAAGTATATGCATCATATATGATTACAAAGATTAAGATATGTGTTCCACAGGTCCAGAGAGCTGAACCTTAATCCAATCTGAATTCCGGAACATAATTAATATCTCAAATACTACAAATCATATAAATAATTGGAGACTTCGACAGTGAGATAGATTTGAAGCACGCACTGCCATCTATCCAAAATCCCTAATTTCTACTGCATCTATCCAAAAGACCAAAACCCCTCTTCCACATCAAAATTGCACCTGAAAAATTTTAAGGATCGAAAACATCTAAAGACGCTGATGATGATGATCTAAATCATATGATAGCATTGAATTCGATAACTTCGGTCGGTGACTGATTGATGCCAAATTCACTGATCACGCAAAAAAGTCATCTTCGAATTATTGATTATGCTAAAAACGAAGCAACGGAGAGGGTTTCGTTACCTCGCTCGACGTACGCCATGAGAGAGATTTTCCAGAACAATCGATGACCAAAGTCTTCGGCTTTCCTTCTCACTGAATTTCGATTGTATAAAATAATTGCATACGTCTTTTTATTGGTATATTATTTAATTACCAAAAATAAGTTTTTGACGTGGCTTTCCGTCGTGGCTTTCTTTCTTTAATTTCAAAACCAGTCACAAATTCCTTAACTTATCAATTACATGCTACTTCGGAGTTAGAAGACAAAACAGACCTTAGTGGAGTGTCATCGTCATCGATTGTGCCGGCGGGCCGATCCGAGTGCAGGTTGAGATTGTGAGACTCCCTTACCATCCCTGTAAACAATAAAGTAAGTCTCTTTCCTCCTCCTTTCACTGATTGAGTTGATTCCATAGGTTTTATGGTTTATGGTTGAGTAGCAACTGCAAAGTGCAAAGCTTTCAGATAGACTGATAATCTGGGGCACACCCAGGAATTTGTTCGCGTTCGGATTGACTTGACAAGTAGATTCGCTGCTCAAATTTTGAAACTTTATATGGATGTCTTGTCTGTAGGTATTTTTGCAGCAATGGAGGACGATGGAGCTAGAAGAACTTCCAGCAGGACGCGAAAGGTTGCGTCCAAGATGACTGCTGCTCTTCAAAGCAGCGATAATCGTGCTCAGGTAATTCATATAGCTTCACTTCACATGATAAGTCTTGTACCTTAAATAGCTTAACATTTCCTAATGTTGTCAAGTTACATAATGATTTTTTATATATTTTCAATGCGCTCTGATTTTTACAGGCAGCGATGGCACGACTTGACGCTCTAGAGAATGATAATGCTGGGTTGGAGACGGTAGAGGTCATTGACGATGATGAAGCTTCACTTGACGATGAAGATGATCTAGGTCCAATCTGCCTCATCATCTTTTTTTTTTCAGTTTTTGGCTGATTTAATGCCTTAGGTCTGAGAGATGGAGAACGGTGATGATTTTGATTGTAGGCTATACCCAGAAGAAGCAACTAAAGGTGACTAAACGCAAAACTCGGCAGGCAAAAGCTCTAGAGAACACAAGAAAGGCTCCAAGGACTTTCCTCGAGCTTTTGCATGAGGTTCTTTTGAACATTTATCTGTACATGTTTTGTTAGATCAAAATCAAGCTAGTACTCGAATTCTGATTTTTTTTTTTACAATAGGCAAACCTTGAATCATTGCCTCCTCATGTTCCCTCTTATCTAAGGGCTGCTGTCGGCCCTCCGAGCTCTACCTCACGTCGCCATTTCTGCACAGTGTGTGGTTTTACAGCCAGTTACACTTGTGTGAGGTGCGGGATGCGCTTCTGTTCGTGTCGTTGCCAAAACATTCATAATGATACTCGTTGTCTGAAGTTCGTTGCCTGATGAGGTACAATATACTCTTTTATGCAAGTGTTTACCTTGTTGAGTTTCTGGTGGATGAATGCGTATTCATTTCTGCTTCTAATTCCCTGGTATTTTTTCAGAAGACCCATTAGGCCATTACCGTGTTTCTTAATTCTAATAAACTTCCTGAACAAGTTTATTTCTTAATCTCTTCAATTTTCTTATTTAAAATTTTGTCAATTCCAAACAAAGAGTAAAACCAACACAATCATAAAAATATTATTTGAAGAATCGAAAATTCAAATATGTCTGTAGCCCCTAAATTACAAGGCACTTCAGTATTGGTGACGCTAGATCTTGCTTGGTATAGCTATTTGTAGATCTAGACTTCCGCTAGCCAAGCAAACAAAACTAAGTGATTGCAAAACCAAACAATCAAACTGAAATGAGAAAAGCAAATACATAGTGGAATGATGTGAATTGTGATTGCTTTTGCTGCTGTACGGTGTTCTCTAGCATTGAGGCAGATCTGGTGGTGGAGGGAGCATGGACTCCAGTTCTCCAACACCATTTTCTACCAGGAATGTCATTGCTAAACCCCAAGTTAAGTGAATGTCAAGGTGACAGTGCATCAGCCAAGCCCCTGTTGTGGTAATATAAGGATTGGGTGAGCCTGATTGTTATCAGTAAAGTAGATCGCAAAGCATGATTGTAGATGGTTTGATGATTTTACCTGGGTTATCTGCCTTGAACCGGATGACGACCCACCCGCCCGGAGGGACCCCGACTGTGTTTCTGTAGGGAGGGTCTATGAGGTTGAATTTGGCGGAGTCCTGAGCTGCATTAAAGTTACCAAATCCTTGTGCTAGGATGTAGAAATGGTAACCGTGTAGATGCATGGGATGGTCTTCAGTGGTGACGATAGCTGTGTCCTGTAACACTATCTGTACATTTTGGCCAAATTTCAGTGGGTAGACTTCTGTCCCTTGCTGTGGCTGCCACAGCTGTCTCGGTACATTGCCGGTGTAATTGAACTGCACTGGTGGGACTGGAGGAAAGTTGGTGGTAAAGATTCCGAGGTTTCCTTGATACCAAGCTTGCAGGATGGAGTTTCTTGATGGAAGCACACCCGAGACATTGTTCATACTGGCTGCAAACCGAGTCCCATTTGGGCCTTGACACCTCTGAGGATTGCCTGTGCAGTTAAATAAGCCCAACCCCACAGTGAAAAACAGGTTGTGATCAATCGTCAATGGGACGTTGCCTCTGGTTAGACTTCTGTGACGACCATTTAGCGCGAAGACGGTGTTTGAATCGTTGAATGCAGGTAGTCTCGGGAGAACAGGCCTTCGTCTAGCTTGTTGACGGGGTAAGTTTCTGTATTCAAGAATGGCAGTGGTGGTGGTGTTGTCAAAAGCTACATTCTGCCCAGTTGCATATGCTCGTGCCGCCATGTAGTAGCGACCAGGGCGTTGATCAGGTGTCATCAGGACGTCAGTGGTCTGCCCTGGACCAACCTCTATCACACTGGTGGTGAAAGGCTTGGTGTACTCAGCATCGGCACCTACAACTGTCAGTCTGTGGTTTGCAACGGAGAAAAACAGCTCTTGATTGAGTGCGGCATTCACGATACGCAAGAGAACGGTCTGGCCTGGTTCCACTGGAATTCTTATCGTATCTGCAGTGGCAATAAAGATGTCATTTAGATGCTAATTCTAAGGTCAATTTGAGAGTTGCTGCCGGTGGTCATTCAGACCGGTCCAAGGGCAAACCTCTACGCGAGCATCTGTAGAGATCTCCTGGTTGGCCGTTGATAGTGTAAGCATCAGACACATTCGGAGCTCCTCCTGTAAACTGTGCCAGCCTCAAGACATTGTTGGGGTCTCTATCGAACCATTCGCCTGTGAGGTGGGAACATTTTTTGTTCAGCGTGTGAATCTCCATTATTCACTTTTGAGACTGATTGTAAAGATGGTGTAAGAAAATGTATGAGGAACGGAGATGGCTGGCTGTTACCTAGAAGAACGGGGAACTCAGCCTTTGGCGCAGGGAAAGGGTATGTGGTTCCCAGTCTAGGGTAGATGACGAGAGCTCCATATACAGTTGCTCTGAGCCATCTGCTGTGAGCATGCCACCACAGAGTTCCTTCCTGGTTTTCAATAGTGAATCTGTACGTGTAGGCACCTCCCGGCCGGATTGGGCACTGAGTGATAAATGATGGCCCGTCTGCCCATGGAGTGCGCATCTGTCGGATTCCATGCCTGTTTACAAGCAGGAAAAATCAAATACAAGGACAAAGGTTCCCTTTCCTGTCTCATTGTGTGATATGTTTTCGAGCGGGACTGTGAGAGTAAAATACCAGTGGATGGTGGCATTGGCACGGGCATTGTTTACAACCCTGACCACCAGCGTGTCACCATTGCGCACTGCAATTGTCGGTCCTGGAAACTGTCCGTTGACTGTAATAGTGTCATGTGTTCTGCACAGCCTCTTCACTGGAGTTTGTTGAATCTGCATCAATCATATCATGCAGACAAAACTCAACCATTTTTACCCAAGAACTCCACTGGAGTAAATGGAGTTACACAATCCGTCAATCACATGGTCTTACATTGAAGGTGTGGTAGTGGACTTCAGCGTTGGCAAAGCAAGCTGCAAAAGCAACAAAGAGGAGAGAGCCGAGTAAGCATAAGAAATGCCAATGCTTCGCTGCAATATTGTATGCCTCCATTGTCAATATTTAGAGGAAATGGAAGCTCCAGGTCCAGGTTGATTGTGCCCCGTTCACAGGCCGAATCAACTATATATACATGAGTGCATGGAGGGGAAGCTGATGAAATTCTTAGTTGCCTTGAAAAATATTAAGTCCATAGCAGAGACAAATAGTAGGATTAGGTTGATGATCAATAGATTAGTATTAGAACCCATGGCAGAACTTAGTCCACTCCAACCATAATACGGATTTGGTGCACCCACTTGACCCCTTGAT
>NQLW01000036.1:2414407-2429480 GCA_002312845.1 Kalanchoe fedtschenkoi | reverse complement strand
GAATACACTCAGATCAGCTGACAGCACTCATACAGTATCTAACTTACGTTGATGCAGTGCGTCTGTTCAACAAAACCGAGCATATGCATCATATTTCGACAATTATAAATTGAATCCGTGCAGGAGCCCAATTTAGAGAATATACTCTCCCTATTTGGTTCAATATTTTATTTGTTTGCTCGTAATTGTTATGAGGTGATTTTAATTTTAAATGTTGTGTTTTTGTTCATGCAGGATCAGGTTTATGCATTGGGTTCAGTACACAGTAGCTGCTTCACAGTTACCAACTGCGTGTATCGTGGAGTTGTGTAGATCACAATTTTGTGCTGAAGACTGAAGTAAAGTCTCTGAATACCAGCAGGATGGTGATAGCTTAAGGTTCTTTAGAGCCTACAACTGGGTTGACTTGTTTGATGATTGTAGCAGAGCTGGATTCTAAACCTGCTACTGTTAAGTAGATCAACACCATCACCAACCGGCTGGCTAAGCAGCAGCTGCAACGTGTCGCTGCATGAAGACATCTGTGCTTCCTAGACTCTGCAGACAGTCGTAACTCTTAGCTTTCAGACAAGCTTTATTGATTAATATCACAGGTTGAAAAGCTCAACCACATTCCATAACTTAATGATTGGGACTTCTAAAGTTGGTCAGGATTGGTTACAGAAGCAGATGGATTTCCAATGACTTGGGTACAACTGTTCAGTAATTCTGTGGTATATGCATATCATCCGCTTACCTGTTTCTTAACCAATGTAGATACACTTAAATGTTAAACCGTTATCTAATGACAATGATACAAAAAGTATAACATGCTGGGAAGTTGAATACTGGACCTTGAAGTAGGCTGCTTACTTTACAGGCCAAAATAGGTAATAATAAATGCAGAAAGACAGGATGAACACATCGTTGGACTATTTGAACTGCTTCCATACCCAGTTATAGTTGATTACTATGAGTAGGTAGGCTCAAACGATCCTGCCAGTTTCACTGGATTTGCTGACAGCCTCAACAGTGCAAGACTAGTAGGCTAAACTATCCTGCCTTGCAGTTGGTTTTACAAAGTGAGGACTTCTGTAATGCAAGCATGAACTCTCAAGGGTATTGTTGCGGACTGGTATTAGGCTACCCTGACTCTTAAGTCTGCAAAAATTAATAGTCATAAGCTGACATGAAGCAAGTAAAAAGCCTTAACACTCTATGAAAATACCATGCTGAAAGGCGTCAATCCTGGTGTACAGACAATTTTGAGCTAGGAATATATGAAGCAAAACATGAAGCAGGCTCACAGCTTTCTGCAGACTTTATATCAAGCTTTGCTGAAAATAGCTATTTAACAACAAATGTGCTCCGAGAATGTTGTAGGACAAAGAACACATCAGATTTGCCCTATCTGTTGATACGAGGTTTGAAGCGACTTGGACTTGGACTCGCATATGCTCAGAAACTTGGACACTGACTGGCTCTGTCCGTTTACAATCTTCCTCAGCACGTCTAGGGAACTCCAGTTTTGCAAGACTTGAGTGAATCTAGAACCAAGTTCTGGGTCATTCATGGATGAACTACGAAAGGCTTCAAGAAACTCAAATATCTTCCCTGGCCCTTCATGTTGTTCTCCTGTCATCTGAAGGGCAGAATATAGAGTTTCAACCCTTTTATCCTCGGGGCTATTGATATGTTCTCGCAACCACTTTGTCACCTCATCTAGTGCGCTGCTCATAACCTGGATAGATTTTTGCAGTCCTTCAATCAATTGAGGATTTGGCTGATCTGCTGGACCAGCTTTTTTCTTCTTTTTATGGGATGGCATAGACGATCGAACACATGATTGGATGACCAGAGAATGCCATGCCAATGGCTCTGTCACTAACTGAACCAGATAGGCGAGATCATCTCCAAGAGACAGTGAAGGGGATGGCATGACTTTGACCTTGTCATGGATGTATTTAGTAAGCAACGAATTGACAACATCCAAGGCACATAATACTTTGCCATCTACAGTGAGCAGCTTGACTTCATGACAGTTCAAGTCCCATGCATTCAAAAATATTGCAAAGTTCAACCAGTCAACTATGTTGGAAGCAACTCTCTGAAAATGCATTCAACATTCAAATACTTAGTTAATAATCTCATCATGAAACCAAAATGCAGCTGAGCCAAGGGCCACATGAGATACATACCTCTGGAGAACTTTCATCACATGAAAGTTTCAAAACAAATAATACTGCATCACTAAAGGTATATCCTAGAGCTGCTGCATAGCGCTCAAGAAAGGATCTAAGCTCCAAGGAAGTCTCTGATTGGATAAGAGATCCATTTGCTTCAGATTTTTCTTTTAACAGTGACAAAGTGCACTGAACTGCCAAGTTGATCATTTGAGGGATGAAAGATCTTCTTCTAATTGTCCCTTTTATGTGATCTTCTCTTTCTCTAATCTGCCAAGGGGGAAACAAATGAAAAATAAAATACAAGAGGACATCAGTTACGGACTGCAAAAGGTGGAAGATATCATAGTAATTTGAGACTGAGATAACAACAGATTCTTTAAAAGGAAATTAAGCCTTCTTTTGATTTATCATGTTGGTTCTTTGCATAGTGCAACTGAACCTGGCAGTTTATATACAAGAGCAAGACTATTGATTATGTGAAAATGTTTACCAGACTTTCTTTTGAATGACTGGGCAGTCTATCAGACGTGCCTGCAAGGAACAATGACATTTTCAGACATCGGAACTGGTAAAAAAACAAACAGGCAGGCACTTATTAAAAATCAGATATCTATTTCTGTAAGTAAATTTCTTGCACCACTAACCGGACAGGTAATTGCTGTCTGCTGATGGAGTCCACCAAGGTCGCAACTGCAAATCCTCATTGAAAGTGAAAGAGGAACATCTAGTCTCTTGAGACATCTCCAATACTTCCTCAAACTCACATTTTGAACTATGAAAATGGCGCTGCAGGAAGATAAATTATGACTACAATGTGAACAATGATACAACCAAAATCTTATAAAGAAGAGAGCAGTAGTATCTTTTTTACACCTCAACTAATGCGATATTAACAGCATTCTTCTTCAGCTGCAATATCTGAGACTCAATCTTTGCCAACATATATTGACTAGAATGCTGCAGTCTTTCTTTGAATTGAACAAACTCAACTGCCTGCAAGACATTAAATCCAAGAATTGAGTCATTACAAATAGAGAATATTTTATGTAACTGCATGATTAGTCACTAATATTTTCACAGAACCATTCATTTTATACAAGCTTGGAGTAAATCTCTGCAATAGTTCTCATGAATACGAAGGCCAGATATTCTAAGCAGTATGAATATTTGTGGTATACAGCTTTAACCAGTAAAGTTGATGTCGTAAACCTTTGAGTAATTTCTATGGCGATAAGCGAGAAAAGTGAACTCTGCAGATTCTCTGAGGTAGTCGTCCACGAACTTGAGGTAATCCTGAAGGAGGTTTTCAATATCTTCCCAAAGGGGAGAGCTCAACATCTGATGTAAAATGTGGTGCAGAACACTTTCCATCAAAATATTCTTTACATCCAGTGATTTATAGCTGCAAGAGCATATCCACATAAATAGCCAAATAACTCAAATATTTATCAAAAGTCAACATTTGAAACTATAAGCTCCCCAAAGTACAAACACCGGGTTTGGGAATAATATGCCAGTATTAGAGCTTATCAATTATGTAATAAAAAACAAAAGTTGAATTTTAAAAATAAAATTAAAAAATAACAACACAATACTCGCACATACCTTTCATACGCTAATGGTAGAGCACCAAAGTAATTATACAAATGCAAAAGAGAGATTGCATACTTCCAACAATATCTGAAAGAAGAATGAGAAAGATAAACCTACAGAGGAAAAAGAGTGGAGATGTGCAGCAGCTCTTTATGTCACCAATTCAAAACATTATCATCTACTAACCTCTGAAAGTTCAGTCCGAACTCCAATATAGCAATTGCTTCTTGCAAATATCCAATACGCTTCGTCCTCCAAAATAACTAAGGGCGGAAAATTAATTTTTAGGTTTGAGCAACTGCATATTGCGGAAGTAGATGCAGGACAGACCTCTGTGTCAATATACCTGTACCAATCTATCGGATGCCACTGACAGAAGCTCTTCTCCATACATATTCTCTTTGGGATCCAGGTCTCTTGAAAGGGGGAGATTTTTACAAAAAATCTCCACCATTTGCAGCGAAGATGCTTCAACTTCTGAAAGAGATTGACAAGATTGGAAATAGATACACAACTCAAAGGCAATACGACAAATAGAGTTTCTGGATACATGAACTTAACTAGCAAACCAATACATCATTACAATTGGTGCAGTCATTGCATGACAAAAATAAAAAAGTATGCACAATGTTGCAAGAGGAATCCGTCACATGAAACTTAAGGATAAAATGGCAAAGTCAGTGTGACTTCTTAAGAGAACGGCCAGAAGGGCTGACGTACGAAATAACATAGATACGACTATGTAATCATTTATGGATAGAACCATAAGAACATGATAGCTGATAGGAGAACATGAAAGGTGCAATATATAAGTAACCAAATCATACCGGAAACAGGTATATTGGATACATCTCCAATAAATTCTTGAACTTTAACAAAAGAAGTCGTCCATCCAATCAATTTTGCTGGCGTCGTCGTGGTCGCAAGGCTCTCTTGTATTTTGTCTAACAACTCAATCCTTTTGTTGGGAGTTAATTCTTCAAGAAATGACTCAACATCAGACGCAAAGCAAGCGAGATGACCAAACCTGAATTCACAGACAGAATGGTCGGAAAGACAATCATTTCACCAACAAAATGGTTTATATCACATATACTAGTGGTGCGTTCCTGTCATAGACACACTTAGCTACAAACTATTAGTCTATCACATAGCACATGACAAAAAAGATAAGAAAGAGATTAGAATTTTGCTAGGATTTAAACAAAAAAACAAGTCAAACAGTTCAGTTGAGAATAACTATCCAGCGCTAACTAATTTTCTTCGGTAAGAAAGCATTTATCTAATTGTCTACAGCCTGTCGATCTAATTTAATAAAAACTATGATCCAATATGGTTAATTTAACAAGTCCTGGATATTTTAATAGCATTGACTCATGTGTTACACTGTTACCATCCATCAAAGATCGTATTAATTTTTGAAATTTTCTACAATGAGGCTAAAAAACTAAACTTGCACACATGTGTGTTTTCCAATTGAAAACTTAAAGTCATTTGTTATGCAAGGCTTACCTCATAAAGTATTGCATGAGGGCTTCTATTAACTGCTCATCACTTCCCTTCCCAGCCAAGTATTTCCTTCTTTCAATTTCAAGTTTTGCCAGGTGAGGGCACCTTATCTTGTCACTATCTGCTTCTGCTAGTAGCTTTTGCATATACGCGGACGCAGCAGACAAACGTGAATCAAGCTGCAATTAAATGAAACTATACTGTCTCATCTTTGACTAAATGCCTGTCTTACCTAATTAAATGAAATTTTTTTCTAGATTACATGTAAAAGTTGCATGAAGAGATGTGATAAGCACCATTTCATCAGTCAAGTGTGAAAGCTTGTGCTTCATCAAGTTTGGAGGATGTACTGGATCTATACTGTCTGTATTATACCAGCTACTGTCATCTTCTAACAAGCAGCCTAAATATTGCAGGAACCCCTCCCAGTCATCAGGACTGTCATTCACAGAAACATCTAAGGTTCAGAAAATTGCAGCAGGGGAACTAAATGCCTTCAATGAAAAGTTGAAACTTTGAATGCTACACCATGATTGCAGAACTTTCATAAAGATATTGGCAGCAGCAGCATAGTCACCTGCTTGAGCAAGAAGCCTCCCCTGTCAACTTAAAGTCAAATAGTACAAATTGATAAGAAAAGCCAACAAATGGGCAACCAGGCAGCAGGGGCTTCAAGTTTTGAAAATAGTAAAGGAACATCAATCACTAGATTAAAAATAGAAATGGATGTATGCACATTAGTAAGTGCACAAGGAGAGAATGGATGTTTCGCTATGATGAATTTGAAGTTCAGTGCGTCGCCCATTTTATAGGTTTACTACAAGTTTCTGGACACATGATCAAATAGTTTCATCTTTGACTGCAAGTGTAGCACATGGCCTCACTCAATCAAATATAAAAGGTAAAGAGCCCCGATAGCAAAGCAGCCAAGCTAAGAAAGATGAATATGATGCTTGGAGAGATATCTATTTTAAGATAAACATAACACAATCAACAAAGGAAGTTAGGAGGGAGGTACCTGCAAGCGTAATTTATCAACTTCAATCACTAGAAGTGAACCTAAACTTCCAGAGAGGATCTCTAAGGCATCCCCAAACTTAGCTTGCTTTTCTAGTATGGATATGTAAACATTGAGAGCTGCACCACATTGTGATAACCTTCAGCACAGGCGCAATAGTGGAAAACATATCTCTATAGTCCTAGTAGCTAACACTCACCATCAGGTTCATGCAGACTGTGGGATGAGATGTGCTTTTTGAGCAAACCTTCCGCTAGTAGTAACAGCTTCTCGCCTCCATTTCCACAAAGCACCTGTAGGACATCAAAGTTTATAATACATCTCAAATACACAACCATGCAGTGATTGAAGCAAATATTTTCATATAAATCAGGAAAAAAAGGTAGCGAAGATTGTTACAACAGAAAAATAAAAGATTTGATACAACAAACAAGATGCTGCAACTGAATTGGAGATCATGCATGACCTTCAGTAATGAAATGGATTATTATGTTTAAGAAAATAAACATGGAGAGAATAAACGTTCAGCAGAGACACTCTTTTTTATCTGTAAAGCCCTTGATACATAATGGTAAGGATAGTATCAATATGAAGGATGGACCGTGAAAGTAAAATGCCTGTACAAACACTCTAGCTTACATTGCTTCAACAGAGAATTGAAAGTAAAAACTGAAAACTTGAGAGGCAGAAGTAACATGTACAAGCAGGCAGCCTTTTATTGACTGTTGATAAAAATATAAAAAAACTTGGTGAAAGGGTACCTGCAATTGGATACTACAAACAGCCCATAGTAGGAAACGTTCTTCTCCAGCGATCTTGTACATTTTGATAGCTACCTGCACAGCGTAATAACAGATAAATAAACAAATAAACATTGTGAACAAAACTATGTTAAGTGAACTATCATTCAAAAGTATCAGAAACAAACCTGTTGCTGTTTGACATATGAGTACTCACGGACATAGCAGTTGAAGAGGCCCATCAGCAACTCCAAGTTGTTGGGGAACTTTCCACATGCATGCTCATAACAACTAGTGGCCAAGTCCACTGCAGAATGCACAAAAGCCGCGCACAAATACTCAGTACAAATACATTACACAAGGTCATAACGATCTGTAAGTCGCAGATGACTGCATACTCACGGTGATCAAGCCTCTGGAAGACAATCTGCAATGTGCTGAGAGTGAGATCATCCATGCACATGAGATCATTTTTGTACATTAAGTCCTTGGCACTCAAGCATACAGACAGAGCTTCTTCACTTTTTCCCATCCTTTCAAGTACTAATGCTTTCAGCGCCTGTAAAAAAACGTAATCAGCATAATCATCAACTTTCTTGTTGTTCTTTCTACCTATCACCAAAATTTAAATTCCAAACTCCACCATTTCCAATAAACTGAAAATCCAATGACAAAATTCAATCACTGCTTCACTCTCAAAAATACTCAACTGTTGATTTGTAGGGATAAATGATGAGCAAACACAATTCGAACTGCAAACGAAGCAAATGACTACCGATTCAAATTTCAAACTCGAATGCAAGCAAAAGACAGAAAGAGAGACGCGAGGAAGAAGAAGAGACATTACGAGAGCGTATGGAGAAGTAGGGTATTTGGTGAGCAATGCAGTGACGAGCTTCATAGCGGTCTTGAACTGGCGAGAATCGACGGCGTCCCAAATCGGTCGAATCCTGCGCTCCGGCAGTCCGCCAGCCAATCCGAATTTCGATGACATGTCGCCTAAACCCAGCCCCAATTTCCGGCTGTCGACTGATGAGGTTGCGGTTAAGAGAGAGAAAAGAAGATGGAGATCGAGCGCTATTGATAGTCGGCTTCGGCTCCCTCATATAAACTCTGAGAGCTCGCTATTGCAGTACCCAACCGTGACCTAATTACAAGGCGCGTTTGGTTAGGGGAATAACCCTATCATCATATAGCGCACCAGTTTCAATTTTTAATTTATTTTTTCCGTCAACTAATCCAAAAAAAAAAAGAAAAATTAAAAATATTTATCGACTCATGGTGGAACGAGAGCACTCAATTAGATGGATGTTCTTGTTCGAAAATGATGTCATTTTATATTGATTTCATTAAAACATTTCACCTTTTTAAATAAATAAATAAAAATTAAAAAATCAGAAAAAATCAGAAAAAGTAATAAAAATAAATTATTTTAACAAAAAAATCCAAATAAAAAATGAAAATAATTAATTTACAAATCAATATTTTTATATTCATTCAAAATGTATTTATTCATCTAATGAACATATCATGTGATGAACATAACAGATCATCTGATGAATATAACAAATCATTTGATGAACATAGAAACACATCTGATGAATATAACAGCTCATCCGATAAGCATACTAGTTCATTTGATGAACATGTAATCAAATATTATGAACACATGAGCTCATGATGAACATAACAGCTCATGATGAACATGACAACTAATCTAATGAACGTAAGAAGAATAAATATGAAAAAAAAAAACAAAACTCATATGTTAAACATATCGGTTCGTCTAATGAACATATAATCAAATAAACATATAACCAAATTTGATGAACATAGCAGTTTGTTTGATGAATATATCAGTTCATTTGATGAACATAACAGTTCTTCTAATGAAAATATTATCAAATCTTATGAACAATGCAGTCCATCTGATAAACATACTATTAAATCTGATAAACATAACAGATGATTTGATGAACACAATAGCTCATATGATGAACACAATAGCTTATCTGATGAACATATCGACTCATATAATGAACATATCAGTCAACAAACACAACTAAAATTTGATAAACATATTAATTAATAAATTTAAAATATTAAATTTATTGATTTAATTTTTAATTTAAATGTTTTTAAATTAAGATAATGTAATTTTTCAATTTTTTATGATTTTACCGAATTATTTATTTATTTTTATTGTTCGTTGAGTGAGGAAGAGATGTTTTAGGCTGTGTTTGGTTGGAGGAAAGTTAGAGGGAAAATGAATTCTTCATAAAATTCATTTTATTTTCCTCTTATTTGGTTTGAAGTGGAAAATTTTATAAAAAGTACTAAAACATTCTTTAAATTAAACAAGTTTTCTTTCAAAATTTTAATCTAACTTTCCATTTAATTTGTCTATCTCCAATTTTTCCTAAACCAAACAAGGAATTTCAGCTCATTTTTCTTCAGATTTTCTCTAAACCAAACACAACCTTAATGAAAACACTCATCTGTGCACCCGAGAATTTGCGCCGGAAGTCTCTACAACTCGAGATTTGATTGCATCACATGGGTGTGTGTGAAAAGCTCAATCTTTGATGTAGGCCTTCATCCCCAAATAGGACATTTGCTTGTTGAATCTCAATGTACAATTTCGGCAAGCTCCCATATTTGCTTATCATTGACAAGAACTGAAATCCAACTGCTGAAATAAATATTCAAAACAGAAACATAGAGAAGAGCATCATTAACTGGAATCATTTCGTCCAACAGTTTGCTTGCAGAGAATGACACAGAAATCTGGGACTATAAACGCTGTATTAAAGCACCATGGCCAGAGGAGAGATCGGATCTTACAGTGTGAAACGATTAGAACTAACAAGCTCAAATCCACAATTTTGATGGATTTGGGTCATCAAAATGGCTAAAAAAAATACGATTAAAACTGTATGGCGAAGGAAGTTGCGTCCAGATCCAGCCTTCAAGCACCTGCGGTTACCAATCAATTGATCTTCTGCACCTAGGATGATTCAAACGACACCAGCGGCGGCAGCGGATGTGGCAGCACCGCCGAGGAAATTGAGCAGCCCAGGGCCCGAGTACTCCTGATCATCCAAAAACAGATCTTCCGGAACCCTAAACGCGCCGTGGACGCAAACAATCGATAACCCGATCAGTATCGCCGAGATCAGCAGCGATCCGACGCTGGTGAGGAAGATGACGACGATGGTGAGCACCACGAGGATCCCGAGCGTCTCGCGGCCGGAGAAGGTCCGGCCGAAGACTGTCAGCGGCTGGTCGGCGGGGCGGAAGAGGTAGAGGAAGAGCCAGGCGGATAAGAGGGCGAGGAGGGTCAGGAGGGAGAAGGGGTGGGAGACGAGGGAGAGGGCCAGTACGGTGGCCAGCAGGGTGAGATAGTTGATGCGGAAATAGGTGTAGTTTTTGCGGACGCGGGAGGTGGCTTCCGAAAGGGAATCGGGCCGGGAGAAGGAGTTGCGGTCCAGGAGCTCCAGCCAGGGGCGGCGCTGAGAGAAGGCGTGGCGGACGGAGTCGGAGAGGCGGGACAGGAAGGCGCGGAGAGCGGGGGTGGCGGCGGACACGGGCTGCGACCCGCCGCCGGCGGAGTTGGAGATCGGAAGGTTTGATTGCGATGACATCTCTTCAAGCTGCTTTCTTTTGTTCACATTTTTCTTTTTCGAGATCTGGTAGAAAAGAAATACAATAGCGGCACTGAATATCGCCTTGGGCTTTTTTATTGGGCCTGCACATAGGGCCCGTTAGCCTGTACCTGTAATTAATTGTTGCTAAATCAAAATTTAGTATACATTAAATTTTTAATTTATTTGTTCTTACACGGATACATTTCCGTGTACAGGGGATAGATTCACTGAGAATCTTCTTATATTGAGAATCTTGTGAACCAATCATATTTACTGATTATTTTTCAAATTAATCTCAAATAAAAACAACAAGATTAATGAATGTGAAACATAATTAATTCATTGGGTATGATGAAGTGAGAGGAGACGAGTAGCATTTATGTGGTGTCAATAAAAAAAAATGATTTTCCTTTAATTGAGCTTAAATATTTAATTGACAGATTTTTTTTATTCCGATGGTGAACACTGATAGTGAACATCAGTAAATATGTTCACTATCGAAAGATTTGACCGCTTTGTACATTTTAAACATATGTTCACGGCCATAAAAAAATACCTAAAACGCACGAATAATACAAAAAAATTCAATAATCACAAAAATATTGAAAGATATTCACTATTACAAAATGAGTAACAATGAACATAGTGAATTAACGAAAAATTAAAATTGGTGAACAGAGACTGCGAATATATAAAAAAGGACATAATCAATCATGGGATTAGAAATAGGAAATTGAGTATGAAAGAGAATAAAATTTGATTAAGAAAATTACTCCTATTAAAATCAGATTTAATTAAGGAAAGTTGGGTGACTAAACTATATTTAGAGGCACAATAAATAAAGTGACTAAAAATAGTGATGTAGTGATCAAAACACGGTCGTTTTGCGCAAAAATTGATTGGTCCACATTTGTCCACAAGGTTCTCAACTTAAAAAGATTCTCAACTAATCCAACCTCTCAGTGTACATACTCTTAAATAGTTCAAAGACTAGCCTTAGGCATTCAAGTTATTGAGCGGTATCTAACCCCTTTCTGTCTCATTTAGAAGTGTTTTATTCTTCTCTAGTTATTAAGACAATTGAAAAGAATCCTTACTTGTTCCTTGGAAGAAATAATTAGAGGACATGTATAGTTAGGTTCCATTTGTATACTTGGTGGAATTTGGCACATCTTAACCAAACCCTTTGCATGGGCTCGACGTGCACTTGAATGGTCTGAAGAAGCTTACTTGTCTTATAGTTTAGGGGCATTATCTGTTTTTTCTTTGGTTTCATTGTTTGTTGCTTTGTTTGGTTCAATAATACTGCTTATCCTAGTGAGTTTTATGGTATTTTTGGTCATTCATATATATCAACAAGTTAAAGATTACTATACCACTTTATTTTGTATTTTTAGTAATAAATATTTTTAATATTTCGTAGACATAAAATTGTTTGCCAAATCACAATATCTTCGTGTTTCACAAAAGTATTAATATATACAGATTGCAAGATATATAAACAAAAATGAATTTTAAAAATTATAGAAATTTAAATAACACAAATAGAGGGGAAATAAATGAATATTGATTTTTTTTTACGAGAGTCGTAGGATTACATGGATCCCACGTCATCCTGTCCTATCTCTGTTTTCGTACTCTGCTCATCTGCTATCTCCTTTTCTTTCTGCCGTTGTCGATATTTTCACTTTATTTTAATCACGGAAGCCGTGTGGAAACCATCTTCGCGAAACTTACCGCGCAAATCCATCGATCGACCTCTCGGACGAAACCCCAGAAGAGAAAAGTGGATTGAATCACTAGCGAAATCCGAAACTGTCGTTTCGATCGATGGCTCAGAACGGGGAGGAGAAACTGCTAGCGATGGCGCGCCACATAGCGAAGACGCTAGGCCATAACGAAGCCACGGCTGACGATATTCTTCAGATCTTCTCGACCTTCGACGGCAGATTCTCACGCGACAAGATGGCCGACGAGTCGGATAGAGACACTCCGGGTGCGCAGTTTGACCTCACTTTGACCTCCCTCCACCGCCAGCTCGCCCAATACTTGACCGTTGATCACCCGATCTGGACCGACCCGGCTGACTCGGCCTCGTTCTTAGACGGCGTTGACGAATTGACCGCCGCGATCCGGTACTGGACCCCGATGGCGACCGACAAAGGTATCAGAGCCTGCTTAGCTCGAGCTGATGAATTGATGCAGCAGACGATGTTGAGAGTCGTGGAGGAGTTCAGGGCGTTGATGGAGCGAGGCGGTGAAGCTTTGGACTCCGGTTTGGCAGGTAACTACGCGTTTGACTCCGACGAAGACGACGGCGGGGTCAGAGACATTGGGGATGATAACGGGATCTCGATCGCGCATCCGGTCACCAGCTACGACATCATCATCGACGCGCTGCCTTCGGGCACTATCAACGACCTGCACGAGATCGCGAAGCGGATGGTGGCGGCCAGTTACGGGAAGGAGTGCTCGCATGTTTACAGCAACTGCCGGCGAGACTTTTTGGAGGAGTCTTTGTCAAGATTGGGGTTGCAGAAGTTGAGTAGCGAGGAGATTCAGGGCATGAGTTGGTCAGATCTCGACGAGGAGATCGATAGGTGGGTCAAAGGAGCCAACTTGACGCTCAGAGTCCTTTTTCCGAGCGAGCGCCGCCTCTGTGATAGAGTATTTGCTGGTGCACAGTTAGCTAGCGCAGCTGATCTTGCATTCATGGAGGTCTGCCGTGGTGTTACGATTCAAATTCTGAATTTTGCGGATGCTGTGGGGATCCGTAGCAGAACGCCGGAGCGGCTGTTCAAGATGCTGGATCTATTTGAAACCCTGCGTGACTTGATACCTGAATTCGAAGAGCAGTTTGCTGATCAGTATTCGTCCAGTCTTAGAAATGAGGCTGTGATTGTTGTCAAGCAATTAGGAGAAGTGATTAGAGGGATTTTTATGGAGCTCGAGAATCTTATCAGGCGAGATCCTGCCAAGACTGCAGTCCCCGGGGGCGGGGTGCATCCCATTACGCGCTACGTCATGAATTACCTCCGAGCGGCTTTCCGATCAAGGGATACATTAGAACAGGTGTTTGAAGAGTCGGCTGTTGAGCACCGGAAGTCGGATGAGCGAGCATTGCCAGCTTCGTTAGTGGTGCAAATCGACTGGATCATGGAGCTTTTGGAGAGCAACTTGGAAGCGAAGTCCAAGGTTTACAGGGTGCCTGCTTTGTGCTCACTTTTTATGATGAACAATGGGAGGTACATTGTGCAGAAGGTGAAGGATAGTGAACTGGGTGTGATTTTGGGTGAGGAGTGGATCAGGAAACAGACGGCGAAAGTAAGGCAGTACCTTGTGAACTACCACAGGAGCTCGTGGAATAAGGCATTGGGAGCGCTGAAGCTGGAAGGCGGGATGATAACCGCAGCTTTCATGAAGGAGAAGCTGAATCTGTTCAACATGCACTTCGAAGAGATCCACAAAGTCCAATCCTCTTGGATCTTCTTCGACGAACAGGTGCGGGAGGATCTGAAGGCTTCAGTGGTGGAGACTTACAGGAACTTCATTGGGCGGTTTCTGAGTTTGCCGGAGTTGGGAAGACAGCCGAACAAGCTGGTCAGGTACAATGTTGAAGACGTTGAGGCAATGATGAACCAACTGTTTAGTGACAGCCAGAATGGCGGATCAGGAGTAGGCAGGAAGTGATCATGAACATGAATCCTCAAAGACTCTCCTAATCTACATTCCACGTACTCTTGGCTGAAGTAACCTTGTAAGTTGTATGCACTGCTCCATGGCCATGTTATTAATGGTCCAACTCTGCCACTTTTGCGCCATATATGTGCTCACCCAAATATGAAACTTTCTTCTGTGATTTCTCTCTTAGATTCCAGACATGAAGATTGGGTACTGATAGAGCTACATTTTAGCACTAAATTGCATATATATCTTGCTGAAAATTCTAGTTCACAGGTTATGTACGGACCTGTTTATTTGAGCTGAAGCAATGAAATCTATTTGTATCAAGTGCTGAACAAAGATTGAAGACTTCTTCTCTGTTTTATCAAATTACTTGGGCTTAATTGAGCAATAAAATGGACTGATAGATGTGAGCATAAGCTGCCTCAGTCGGATGAATGACATCCCAGGAACACATACGTGCTAGCATCTGCACAAACAACTGATAACATGTTACGCTGAAGCCCAGCCTCAAGCAACCCAGTCCCGCCGCAGCCAGCATTCGTCGTATCAAAACATGTTTCATCAGATGGGCCAGCCGTTTTGTATATCAGATGGGCTGGCTGAGTGGGAACTGGATAGTTGGGGCCGATTTTGAGTGGGAACCGCTTCCGGCTCTCCGTAATTAAGTTGACCTGGTCAAAAAGTCTGACTTCTTGTGAATTACAGTTTTGGTAG
>NQLW01000036.1:2393079-2404465 GCA_002312845.1 Kalanchoe fedtschenkoi | reverse complement strand
GGTAACTGTTAGTTTAATGGAGAGGAACTGTACGTTGTGAGGGAGGGCTCCAGATCATAAAGAACGAGACAAAACCAGCTGGCTGGCTGGCTGCCGATAACCAATCTCGACCCCACTCCCCACGCTGCATCGCCATAGCTCACCTTATTCTAAGGAGATGACAGATTAAATTATTAAGTGGGGCCATTAAAAGTTACAAAAATAAAAAAAAGTGATTAAAATAGTTGTTAGGTGGGGATCACGCAAATATGTGGATTGCGATTACCGCAATCACAGATTTAAATGTACGCGTGGTGGTGGAGGTAGGAGATCGATCCGATCCCCTCGTGGCATGAATCAATCCCCATCCATCGAGCTAAGTGTTTACCTCGAAATCAATTAATTTCCCACGTTAGAAGCAGCCTCTCTTCATGCAATCATGCGTTTAATTCAACACCCAAAATCAACTCAATCCACGGTGCTACTCTTCACGCAATCATGCGTTTAATTCAACACCCAAAATCAATTCAACACGCCTTTCTGTTAATCATGATTAAGGTCCTACTAATCAGCTTCTGACATGTCTTATTATCATTCACAACGAAAAAAAAATACGTTAGTTCATGCACATAAAGCTGCGTAACCAAGTGTTCTAGAAGCCAAAAATGCATGTCCGTCATCGCAAAACAGTCTTGGCCAGCTTCTGCTGCTGCAGCACCAAAACCGAAGTCCTCGTCTCCAAATCTGCCACCGCCAGCAAGTCTCCGACCACGCCCAGCTCCGGATACTCACTCCACTCCCCCAGCCCTGATGTCAGCGAAGACTTCACCCCCTCCCTCCTCCCCACCACCATCAGATCATAATCATTCACGATGGATCTCAAGATCAGCGCCGTCTCCGGCCCGTCCTTCACCACCTCCTCCATGCACTTCATCCGCCGGTTCTCCGCCTCCAGCGCCTGCATCCTCTCCAGCACCTCCTTATCCGCCGCGTCGCAGTCCTGAAACCCCTCCTCCGCTTCCCCAGCCGCCCCCGCCGTTTTGAAATGAATCACCGTTAAAGTCGTGTTGCCCGAGTTGGCCATCATCCTGAGTGCCACGCTCGCCGCCTCCCTGTCATCCCCTCCGCCGAAGTACAGCAACGCTATATTGAAGTAAGACGCAGTGAACGTGTTTGTCAAGGATATGGTGGCGGCCGAGGTGAGATTTCCCCGGTTAATCAGGATCCCGACCGAGCACGGTGCCCGCTCCATGACCGCCATGTTCAAGTTCTTGAGCTTGAAATCCTCATACTCCAGCGTCCCGTCCTCCGCCCACTCCACGTGGAACGCCAGGATGATCAGCGAGGCCACCTTGTCGAGCGCTAGAGTACATATATCAGTAGGCATCAGCTTCACTGTCGTTATCGACGTATACACATCGAGCTTCATCGCCTCCTCCTCATACTTCTTCTTGTAATTCCGAAACGCGTCGATAACGAACTGCGTAGATTGCCCAGTGGCGTCGGTTTCGGTCTCTCTGCGCTGGACGGTGTGGAAGTGGGAGATAAGAACCGGGGAGCTGCGGCCGAGGAGCTCCACCAAGTGGATGACGGTCAGGTCCATGGGGCTGTCGGGTGTTGGAGGTCCTGCGTTCAGGAAGTTGAGGAACATGGGGATGCTCTCGTTGCGGTTGATGCACACCAGGGTCCGAAGCTCGTCTTCGTGGCTCAACATCTCCACGTTCCTTCTCACGTACGCCGTGAAATGCCTCGACTGGTCGAACAGGAATCTGACCAGCAGGGGTATCACGAAACCCATGGCAAGCGTCAGCAGCACATTCGTCGTGAAGCCGTCTTCCGTCACCGCCTGCATGCAGATATATCATTGTTTGATCCAAGGTAATTAATAAGCACATCAAAATGACACAGTCATATAGGACGTAAAGAAACACATGCATGCATAGATACAAACGGAGGAGAATTAATTAGGAGCAACTAATTTGTCTTACATTTCGGTCCTTGAGGAGGGCGAGAGAGACGACGTCAAGGGCGCCTTTGGAGCACATGATGAGAGCCAGAGAGAAGCAATCTCTCAGCGGGATCTTGAACAAGGATGCGGTCATGGTGCATGCAATGAGTTTCACCGGCTGCACCACAGCCGCGACCATCAGATTGATCAAAATGATCCTGCTGCGGAGCATGCCCTCGTGCAAATTGACTCTCATAGCGCAAGTAGTCACGTAAACGGGCATCAAGAGTCCGGACACCAAGGGATCGAGCTTCTGCACCAGAGCGGAGCCCAAGGGCGGACCCTCTGGGATCATCAGTCCAATGATAAAGGGTGTCACGAGGGTCAGGACGTGAAAGGCCTTCATGGACGCCGTCACGAGCAAAAGCCCGATGGTTATGGAGACGACGTAGACATTTTTAACTTGGCGTCCTTCGGGCGTCTGCTTGATGATCCAGAAGAGCACGGGTCTTACCAGGTACACGATTGCGAGGGCAGAGCACACAGCGGTAATAAACGCGATCAGTGTCTTCGTTTCCGAATGTGTTTTAATTAGGAGAGCCAGTAGTAGGACGAAGTGCGTGGCGTCTCCTACGATGGCAGAGCTGACGGCGAGGCGCCCCAGCTCCGAAGTGAGGATCTCCATTTCGTAGAGGAGCGCGAGGATGACTGGGAATGTGGTGGCGACGTTGATCATGGACAAGCGGGAGACGCTCATTTGGATGAAGCTGTCGGTGGTGGGAGGTAGCCATTTTGATGTGAGGAAGGCTGTGGTCATCATGCTCGTGAGCATCGGGACCACGACCGTGATGAGGCCAATGACGATGGCCTTGGGACCGGCTCGCTTGAGGACCGTCTTGGCGTCCATTTTGACCCCGGTGAGGAAGAGGTAGAGGACGAAGCCGAAGAGTGTGATTGTAGATAAAATCTCTTGGCTCGGTACTGTAAAATACCCGGTACTGACGTGGTTTCTGTCTACCCATTTGAACAATGCTGAGAAGGCTAAACCCACCTGACAATAACATCAAGTTTGTAACAAGTCACGAATGCATGCATGAGCGAATAAGTTGTGTAACTAACAGCTGCAAGTTATGTGGACTTACGACGATTTGGGAGACGCCGGAGGGAATGCGGAGGAGGCGCAGGAGGAAATGGAGAGCGTGCTGGCAACCCAATATTAAGACTATTTGGATCTGAATGGCGGGGAGGGTGAAATCGTGGATGTCGTGGTCTCCCCACAACCCTGTTGAATCCACCAAAATAGTTGCGTTGACGCAAACTTTTCTTGGCTCCGGCAGTACCTTCGCCGTCAGCACATCCATGGCGGAGGTGACGGCGGAGAATTAAAGAGGAGAAGGAGCAGATAGAGGAAGAGAGTATAGGCGAGAGAAATGGTGACGGGGTTTTGAGAAGGGATGGGATTCTTTATTTTGGGAGGGATGACAACACACCTGACCTGACGGTTGGAGACTCCCTGTTCGACAGTTAATGTTGACTCACATTGGTTTAGTTTAATGGGTTTGACTTTTGACTATTTTGGGCAGCAGAGTTGGCGTGAGGTTCTTTTTCTTGGGCTCCAACTCGACTATATCCTTCAAAGCCCGTCCTTTTTCTGTAAGCTAAACGATGAAGAACGAGGGCTGTGTAGAATCCAAGCATTCTTTCTATTCACTTTGACAAAAAAAGAATGAAGTTGAGAAAATTACACAGCACGCGCCTCTTCACCGGGAAAGTGTCCATTCGTGTGTAATTGAATTCTTGCAAGTTTGGCTACACAAAGTGCTTTTATGAGTCTAATCTTCTGAGGCGAGTTGATTCCTCAGGATCATGTAACCCCCATACTCTCGTCTGCTGCTGGACCACCAGAACGCACGATTTACTTTTGAAATCAGACGCGGCGAATAGCTCTCCCAACGTTCCCAGCTCTCCCTTGCCGTCATTCCATTTCCTGAGGTCCGACAAGTATCTCGATTCACCGTGACGTCTTCCCACCATTACAAGATCAAATTGATTTTCCATTGACTTGATAACCGACAGTACCTTGAACCCATCTGACACCAGTTCCTCCCTGTGCTCAATCCTCTCGTTATACCGCATGCTGGCTTTTAGTTGGCCCAAGATCTCCATGTCAAGCATCCTGCTCCGCACCGTGCCAGCCACAATGTCATTTGTTGCATAGAACCGGATCACTGTCAGGGTTAAGTTTGGGTTCTCAGCCATGCGTCTCCCGTACGCTAGGGCTTCTCGATCATCAGCGCCTCCAAAGAATATGGTCATTACTCTAAAGGTTGCTTGTTCTGCAAAGGCAGAGCGGGGACGCTTCCTAGTCTTGTGATCTATGAGTATGCCGACAGAGCAGGGAGCTTTGTCCAGAACATTTTTGTTGAGGTGACGAAGAGCATATGAAGTCTCCATTCTGTCTCCTACCATCCATTTCTTGTGGAAGGGGAGGATGATGAGCGTTGTTCTCTTCTCCAGCGCCAGCGAGCACACATCATTATGCATAGTTCCATATGGCGCTATGCCTTCGAAGCAATGCACTGTGACAGAGTCATCCCTCTGATCAGCAAACTTTGTAAATGCGTTGAAAATCCTCTCCGACTGGGTGGGGTTATAAGACTGCCTCTCCCTTTGTCTGTGAGCTATGAGCAAGGAGGAAGCACGCCCCTCAAGCTTTACTAGGCGGAGGACAACCAAGTTGATGGGGCTTTGTGTGGTGGGATTGGAAGCTTCCACCAAACTGATGGTTGCCTGTACATTGTCTGGGCTGTGCTGGCAAACTAATATCCGCAACTCATCATTGGCCCTTGCATGTAGGATCGTCCTTCGTTTGTAAGCAATGAACCTCCTCGAAGGGTCATACAAAGTTTTAACAAGCGGCGATATAACTCCTGTTACAACCACCACAGAGATAATCATAATGGCGAAGCATTCTTCATCTATCACCTGCACATTAAAGCAGTTTCATTCTTCTTATTACACATCCAAACATTAACTCACCACGTATTTCATCTATTTGAGCAGTCTTGAATCACGGATTATCATTGTTCAGTTGACTATTTTGGTAAAGCTCAAGAAATGGAGAAGTCTAGTGTAGACAACTTACTTTGACTCGCTTCCAGTTTGTCAGCAAAGCAAGCTCAGCAATTCCTTTAGAGTTCATTATAAGAGCAAGAGAGATAGAGTCTCGGACCGGCATCCTGAAAAATAGAGGTGGCCCAATTGTCCCAAGGATCTTCCCGATGAAAGCACTAAATGCAATAGAATAAAGAACCACAACATTCCGCCAGTTCATAATGGCAAAAACATCTGTCTGTAAGCCACAGTTGGTGAAAAAGAGTGGCATGAGAAGTACTGATACAAAACAATCGAGCCTCTCTACCAAAGCAGCCCCCAATGGAGGTCCATCTGGTATTACTAAACCCAGGATAAAGGCAGCAAACAGAGCGCTAAGGCCGAAGAATTCACCAGCAAATCCACACCCTAGAAGTGCAACCATGACTGCGAATATATAAATCTCCTTCACTGGTTTCCCATCTGGAGTGTGCCTAACTATCCAAAGGGCTACCGGACGGAATCCAAAGACTACTATGAAAATGAGGAGGGCAGCTGAAAATACTGTACCCATTATTGTCCCAAAGGATCTGAAGGTTGCTATTTTAAAGGCAAAAATTACAGATATAATGGTCCATTGGCACAAATCACATATTATTGACGAAGAGGAGGCGAGGCGACCAATTTCTGAATTGAGGATCTTCAGCTCAGCCAGAAAGATAGCAACGACCGGAAATGCCGTCAGGGACATAACAGCTACTGCTAAAGGGAAGAACCCAACGATATCTTCATCCAGGGTCGCAGAACGACTAATAATGAATGCCACTAGTCCTGCCAGCGAACAGGGCACCGTGGATCCTAGAATGCCAATAGCCACAGCTTTTCTGCCTGACTTGAGAACCATTGTTGGGTCAATCTTTACCCCGATAAGAAAGATGAATAGCATAAAGCCAAAGACAGACATGGTATCAAGCACAGTTATGCCTTTGGGAGGAAATACTTTTGCAGCAAATGACGAGTTGTGACCAAGAATTGAAGGACCCAGAATGACACCACCCTGCCAAATTAAAGTAAACAAGGAGTTTAAACACAGCAGCTCGGTTAGATGAATGAAAGAAACAAACTAGTTAAAATAAGAACAAACAATGTAAGATAATTTCATAGAGCATTGTATAACTACAAAACAAAGGATCAGAAAGCACTTTTGATTATAGATAAATTCCAAGGGAAGCTCCGAATTGGGCATCAGAATGTAAAATACTAAAATTAACATTGTAAACTTTGAATCATTCACCAATTCCACAGAAGTCTCAGTTGTTTGATAAAATCCATGATCAAGTCTTGCCAAAAGTGAAACGAACTTTTTACATCGGATGAATCCAATCAACTAAAGCAAAACAACATAACGAAAGTTGATAATGATCTTACGAGAATTTGTGAAACGATCATTGGTTGGCCGAAGGGCTTCAGAATGGCGTAGGCGATGCGGGTGATGATTGAGATAAGAGATAACTGCATCAGCAGAAGCGGAAGTGAGAAGATGAGAGGGTCATCGCCATAAAATATGCCCTTTGAATTTATTTGGTCAACAGAGTGGCAGACAAAAATTTTAGTTGCATGGGCGGGATCTGAGGCCATCTTCTGAACTAGGTTATGAAAATGCTTATCTGGTTCCACGACTTCAGAATAACCCAGGAAGGCATGTTTTCTTGCGTAAAAACCTAATGCAAAGATATAACACAAAAACAAAGGAAATGGACCAAGAAAGGCCCCATTAGGGCAGAAAAATTGATGAAACAAACGCAAGGAGCGACAATATGGAGGTGATAGGAGAGAGAGATCGTCACCTGTATGGAATTCACGCATCAGACATACCTGATTTAAGGCAGTCCATTTTTAGACATAAGAAAATCTTTCAACTGTCGGAAACATGGCTGAATTCCAAGGGCTTCCATGTGCATCCTCCTACCATATTAAATCATATTATTTGCTAAAACTCATGGATGAGTCCTGCCAAAGCCATCTTTAAATCTTTTGCTTTATAAACAAAAGGTGAAGACAAGGAACAATCTGAAGTCCTCCAAAGCCAAGACAATCAAACATGCACATATGTATCAACTCACAGACACACTACATCAAGGATAAAATCAACTTGGTGACATGCTGAATCCATCCTGCTCCATTTACCCATCAGTTATGCATTTACAGCATGTTGAAAAGTTGATAAAAGAAATGCGAACTTAAAGACATGGATCCTGTGTGCAAATTTTACTCAAACACCAACCGAAGAAGAAACAGCATTCATTTTTCACATGTACATGATAAACAGGCCAAGCTACTCAACTATGATGAAGAGTAATGAAGCATCCAATCTCGCATCTAGTAAGTTTCCTATAACTTCATTTGGTTTCCTTTACCTCAAGATCCACAACAATTCATATATTATCACCAGGTCCTTTTACTCCTCAGTAACCTAAATGCCTCAATTTGAAGTTCAAAATGAATCTCATCTCAGATAATATAAGAGAAATCAAATCCAAATGAATCTCATCCTTCGTCACATCTCCAGCTACGTTTACGGAACAGATAGCTGCATACAAGCAGTAACCACTGTGTCTCCACTCCAGCGCAGACGAAAAATTAGCTAGAAGTGCCAAGTCCATCAAAAAGTGGCTCCAGAAGCCACTAGTACTCCGCGACTGACTATTTTATTGGCATAGGATGAAGAGGCCTTTCGGATAAAATACCTCCGCGAATTGCGAAACGTGCCTCAGGCATCCATCGGATAGAAGAAACAGATGAGGACGGAAGTTTATCAACTGTGGGCTCCATCCCGGCGAGTATTCCGGACGGCGAAAGGTAGCCGCCATTGACGCCGGGCAGCGTCTTGCTCGCAACCTCACACAGGGGTAAGTCGTTGAAAATTGAGGCGGCGATGAATGGTAAGAAAAAGACCACTGGCCGCCCAATCGGACTGGGCCTGTAAATCTGACCTTGTCTTAATGGGTTTACAGATGTAAACTGGGCTCAACTCTTTGGACTTGACAGTAGTGGAAGTTACGTTACGTTGGTGAAAGTAAAGGGCGGTTGGCTACTGAAGCCTGCGCTCACATAGCGTCGTATTCTTCACGTCAAATATCTCTGCTCGATTAACAAGCTGACCTTTCTCACTATCGCATGTCCATTTCGGTAATTAACGCGAAATATCTCAATCAGTCTGATGAAATGAATGGGTTTGGCCAGGGAAGGTTGTCCTCCACTTGCACCCTGTCCCCATCCACAATCCAAGTTGACTTTTGACTGCCGTGCGCAGCAAGTCATCCATCCACGCATCTCTTTCAATCTTGGCAATACCACATATTTGACCAATTCAAACCTCCAGAGCAACACATTCACATACCCAATCAAATCACATCTCAAATTTTTTTGACTTTTTCTTCGATCTGATTTGCACCGAAGAGACAAATGAATCAAAGAACCAACTGAACACAATGGTTTCACATCTCCGAGTATCCTCTACGTTACATAACCTTATTTAGAGCACGAACAACTATGCATAACCTTATCTAACAAAACCAGACCAAACATTGAACCAGTATGGAATCTGGGTGTGCCGTGAAATCTTGATTTAGCTAAAAATGTCCAGCTACACAGGAGTCAATGAGGCTAGTGATCAGTCAGCGTAGCAGATGGACTCCAGGAACTGGTCCTCTCTCGGTTCCTCCTTTGTTCTAGGAAACACTGAGCAATCGGGGTTTTGCTGACGACCGTTCACGTTATTATAAGCGCTGACGGGGTTGCCGAACCCGAAGCTCTCCGGGCCATGCAGCATCTCCAAAGTGAAGGGTGCCTGCTGGGCGGCAGCTGGTTGTCCGGTGCTGCTCTGATGGTGAGTTGAGTTTGTCACGCAGGAGTTGTTTGCTGCGGCCTGTCGGCTGTGGCTGCCGCTCCCCCGCGCCGCAGGCACGTCATGGTTGTGCTTTCCTTCGTAAGTCGTGATCACTGCCCGCAAATCATGGGACGCACGCTCCACGTGCTTCCGCACCGGGCAGCCTGGGTTGGTGCACTTGTAGTAGCTCCTAAAAAGAAAAAATCCGACCCAGATCAGCAGATGTTTCCGAACATCATTTGATTAAGGTTCAAACTCAGAACCTCAATGGAGTGAGAGTAAAGTAACATGCTTGATCAGGTTATAGTTAACTAGTACCTGGGGTTCGGATTTCCCTTGACGACTTTCTGACCGTATTTCCTCCATCGATAGCCATCGTCCAAAATGTCAATGTCGCTGGTCGTCTGCACCACCACTCTGGGCTCCCGGACCGCCCTGCACCCCGGTGCCGACATGATCTCTCCTTCATTCTCCCTCTTCCTGATAAATCCACTTCCACATTTATCGACCTTAAATTATATATAGCTACATATTTCAATGAACACGATGAGAATTGTTACTAAGTATTACCATCTTTTGGGGTCTGGCTCATCGTCATCAAGCTTATCGTCCCCAACTCGACGCGAGCTGCTGCGATCATCATCCCCGACCGAAACGGAGGAGTTCTCGGGTGTGGCTGCCGAGTGATCAGACAGCTGATTAGCTACCATCTGAGACCCAACCGAATGCTCTTGCGCTTGCAGTTCTCCATTAACATGCTGCATCGGGTGAGATCCATTCGAGGCTGATCTCCGCGTGGACTGCGGCTTGGCGTGGTTATGGCTGCCTTTGTACACGATCTCGGTGATGTCTCCGTCAAGCGACCTCTCCACCTTCTTCTTGGTGGGACAGCCCGGGAACGTGCACTTGTAGTAGCTGCGCGGATTCTCGCTCCCCTTCACCTGCTTCTGCCCGTATTTTCTCCAGTTGTATCCGTCGTCGGATCGCCTCGCTTCCCTTACGCTCTGAATCGGTGCTGGCTGGTAGCTACTGTAATCGCCGCTCACCCTTTCATTGCTGATGCTATCAGTCTTCTGCTGCGATTGGTAGCTTTTGAAGTTCCACGGCTGCTGCTGGTGAACAATCAAGCGGAGATTCAAAAACAGAGCATGTCTAAACCCTAAACTAAACCAGTAAGATCCAAAATTTGAGTCAAAACTTACAGAAACGGTCCTCAACTCGGGTTGGAAAGTAAAGTCAGAGTAGCTGCTGGTGTTGTTCTGATTTCGACTATCCTCCGGTTTGACATCGTGCTGGCCGCTCACGCTCAGACTCCTCCAGTTGTGCGGCTGAGCCGCAGGGAACGACCCAGTGGTGGGAGACGGCAGAAGCTGCACACCGGGCAGCACAAAGGCAAAACACTGTTAATAACATCGTATCTATCTGTCTTTCTTTACTTTTTGTGTCTTCACGCAACTTACGTAGGACGAGGTTAGCAGAACAGGCGAATCGAGCAGCTCGGAGGGGCTGAGGCCGGGGGGGAAGGCGAAGTAGGAAGAAGGAGAAGCTGGCGTGGGAGAGACCGGCAGGAGCGAGGGCGGGTGCAGCGATTTGAACTTGGGGGCCCCGCGATTCACCGACCCGTTCAGCAGGGTGGAGTCGTCCCCGGGAGCGACGGCGGAGGGGGAGTTGAGGAGGTCGGAGAAGGAGTTGTTCATGAACGAAGGAGAGAGGGAGAAGGGCGAGTTCGCGGATGAGGCCGCCATGAAGGATCAGAGGATTGCAGATGGTTTTGTTGAGGGAGAGAAGAAGAAGAAGTGAAGAATATGATTACGTTTGGTGTGAATGAAAGCTGTAAATTGAACAAACCAGGTGACAAAAATGGCTGTGGCGGCTTCTGAGAAGACGCATATATAAATGTTTTATTTATTTATTTAAATATAATTTTTATTTGTATTTATGGCGTATTGTGAGGTTACAAGTGTGCGTGTGTGATCCATTTCGGAGTCAAACCTCGTTTGTTTGACCGACGCTTTCAGCTGACATGGCGGCTGCATTTTAAACCTTTGATTTCTCTTATCTGTGTTGGGTATCTTTTCCTTTTTGTTTTATTCCAAGGTTGCTGTCTGTGCCTCGATGATCATCTTTACCTGAAAAAATCACAGTGGCTTTTGTTAAAGGTTTTGCCGCGGGTAGTAGTTCAATTCGACTGAACGGTGGCGTTTCATGTTTTACAAAACCACGGAACAAGCACTTGGATTACATACAGGATATGGTAAAAATAAACTGAAGTGCTTCTAGTGGAATTGATAAAAGAATACTGATTTTTGAGTCGTGCGGGAGTCGTTGCCGTGCGGCAAACTCAGGTGACGCGTGAGGTGACGTAAGATTACTACGTAGGGCATGAGTCAGCGGACAAATTGGAAGTGATTTTAATTTTACTTTTACACAGGCCCACAAAAGGTAAAACCAAAGGTGCCCAGATCAAAGGACGCGCA
>NQLW01000036.1:2355405-2373623 GCA_002312845.1 Kalanchoe fedtschenkoi | reverse complement strand
GAATTAGTGTACCATACTTTGAAAAGCATGACACCACATTGTATCTTCAAAACACATGACACAACTGACCAGGATGAAACCGACACGCAAATGAGATGTTACAAAACACCAGCAACAAAATTTCAGTCAATAAGAGTGCATTGTGCACCGTGAGAAACCAGTTAAAACAACTGCACCACCTTTTTGTGCGACAACACAATAATCAGATGCAAATAGTTTTCCTTGTGTGAACTAAGGAGGATTTCATCAGTGCTACTCAACTACAAACTGTAACATATTGTAAAAAGAAACAAATGAATAAATCATCTTTACCTTTTCCACGCATAACTCACATGCATTTCTGTGTATGGAGGAACCAGATATTTAAATAAACTTCTCACCCGATTCTCAGATTGATTCTTCAGAAATAGTAAAAATATATTTAAAAAGAAATTATACTGAATGAAAGACAATTCACAACATTTGAACAGAAATAAGCTATAAAATAATAATGACTACGCTAGACATACATTTAAAAGAAGATGGAGAAAGTGGAGGAGTAGCTAGATATGGAATTTCCTTCCATGCTTGATGAATTCAGCGTTAATTGACTAATGGGGAGGGTGAAGATCACGAGCTTGGTGGATTTAAAATCGGTAATCTTATACTGAGGACAGCCAGATGGGCGGCAGAGCTCAAATCCTCGATCTAGGATTTCGTTGTGGGAGTCATTGGGGTATTGAGATGAAATCAACCAAAAATGACTAACAGATTAGGGGTTTTGGAGAGTTGATGTGGAAGATCTCGAGCGAGAGGATGGTTTCATAGATAGAGAGGGAGATAGAGAAGGTGAATATCTCCGGGATTGGGAGATCCGAGGTATGCGAGGTGAGGCAACCAGCTCCTGGAAAAGAGTTGGGTATAGCTGTATGTCGAGAATTGGTGAAGATGGGTGAGAGATGGTGAGATAAATGAGTGAGCTTGAAATTTTGATTCATGTGTTGACTAAAGTGGTTAGTAGAAAAAGAGATAAGATCTAATGCATATTTATTGACATAAATTAAGGAAAATAATTAAAGTTTATAATTACAAATACAAAAGCATATTTAATTTTAACCGTTATATGAATTAAAATCAAAGAATAAGATTAGTTCACAATTTATATATCCAAAGTGATTTTCGTTTGATCCACATTAATTATATATGTATATTAATTTTTAATTTGCATATTGATTGATGATTCTTTCACAGTTTTAATTTTTCTTAAAACTAATCATTTCATTTATTTTCGTAATCTAATTTTGCATAAGCTTATGGGCCGTCGTATGATCACAGCCCAATAGCGAAGCCTAAAGTTCACATCCCAAAGTTGCATTTGGCATAAGCCCATTCGGTTCAATCTTGACGAATCGGCCGGGTGGTTAGGGTCGAATTGAACCGAGTCAAACCAACAACGAGCCCTTATCCGCTCTATCTTCCATTTCCGTTAACCCCTATACTGACGCAAGCGAAGAAGGTCGCTGCATTTTGCTGAAGCCTGAGCTCCAACTCCAGCTGAGTTTGTCCGTCCACTCGTACGTCCTTTTACAATCGGAGGTTCGACGTATTCGGAGGGCTATGAGTTCATCTTTACTATCCGTCATCCAGTTGCCGGCAGCTCGACGCGCCGATCTCGCTTCGCACTTCGTAAACCCTAACCCAATCCAGCCTGGAGTTGGCTTCTGCAAATTCGTAAACCCAAATCCGTTGAGAAGCTGCAGAACCGGATTCCGGAAGGTCTCGAAATTGAGTCTTTTAGTTGTGCGGAGTTCGGCGGCGGACGAGCAGCACCAGCCAGCTGTTGTGAAGTCATCGGGAGGTGGAGATGTGTTTGGAGGCCTGAAGGAGCTGACGGGAGTTCAGGCAGTTGTGAACAGTCTGTCACCGCCGGTGAGATTGGCCACATGTGTTATTGTTGTGGCTGGAGCGCTGGCGGCTGGGTTTGGATTGGGGCTGAGGATTGGCGGGACGAGGAATACGGCATTGGGTGGGGCGGTTGCTGTCGGAGCGGCAGGTGGTGCGGTGGCTTATGCATTGAATTCCTGCGTTCCTGAAGTGGCTGCGGTTAACTTGCATAATTATGTGGCTGGGTGTGATGATCCTTTGGCGATCAGTAGAGAAGATGTTGAAGGGATCGCCAGCAGGTTTTTCAATGTTTTGTGGATTTGGAATGAGCTGTTATGCATTTGCAGAAATGATGATCATTGTATGTAGTAGACCAGTGCGTAGGTTCAGGGGTGGATAAATGGAGGGTTATGAATTAGGATGGATATTATTATTGCCCTCTTTTTTTGAGAATCTGCTGTATCTAGTATCTGAATTCATATCGTTACTTATGATACAAGGTTGAACTGTTGATTGTCAGTTTGATGCCATCTATTTCATCTAGGATAAGCCATAGTGCATTTATCAGTTTCTTGTATGTTTTCTTTCTAATTTTTACATTTTATCAGGTATGGAGTGAGCAAGCAAAATGAGGCATTCATTGCGGAGCTATGTGATTTGTATTGTCGGTAAGTTGACAACAACCCGATATCCCTTTTCCCGAGAGGGTGTTCCTAACCGAACAGCGCTGGATTTTATGACTAATAATAGAATAGGGTACCTCCATGAAACCAACCCGATATCCCTTTTTCCGAGAGGGTGTTCCTAACCGAACAGCGCTGGCTTTTATGACTAATAATAGAAAAGGGTACCCCCATGAAACGCATTTAGCTGTTTCCCCATTGTTCAAAGGTGACATGCTTGCTAGCATATGGTATGTTTCTTATATATGTTATCCTAGTGGCGGTACCACTGGGCGGACAGATGGGGCAGATGTCCACCCAGGTCTCACTGAGTTATGTTCGGTGGTTTTGAAATGTTGAAGCATTTTTTCAGCTCATCCCCACTACACCCAGGTCTCACTGAATTATGTTCGGTGGTTTTTGAAAATTTGAAGCATTTTTTCAGCTCAGTCCTTGTATTTTGTCTTATATTTGACCATGATAACTATGTTTGATTTTATTGTGATCTTCAATGGACTCTACTCGTTGGCCATTTAGGTTTGTATCATCTGTCCTTCCAGCTGAAAATGAAGATCTTAAAGGAGATGAAGTTGAAACTATTAAAAAATTCAAGAATGCTTTGGGTATTGATGACCCAGATGCTGCAGCTATGCACATGGAGGTACATTCAGCTTTTTATTTGGACAGAATATTTTATGTATGTTGAGGCTCCTCTTATAATGTTCTATTTTTCTGACCCAGATCGGTAGGCGGATTTATAGGCAAAGGCTTGAAGCTGGTGATCGTGATGCTGATGTACAACAGCGGCGGGTAAGCTTCTTGAAAATTTTGTCGAATACTTTGAGGGTATAGAGGGCTAGATTGTAATTATTGATTTTCTTTTGCAGGCATTTCAAAAATTGATCTATGTATCAACTCTCGTTTTTGGTGAAGCATCGACTTTCCTTCTACCTTGGAAGCGTGTCTTTAAAATCACCGACTCTCAAGTAAGTGTCTGCATTGTTCTTTTCTCCTTAGCTTTTGATGTGTTGCGTCATCAAATTTTTTTAGATGTCTGAACTTCTATTTCTTTTTCCCGGAAGGTGGAGGTTGCGATTCGTGATAATGCGCAAAGGTTGTATGCTCGCAAGCTCAATACGATTGGTAGAGGTACATACATAACCAGCATTTCTGAGTAACTTGTTGATATTCTATCATCAGTGTCTATTGTCTAAGATTTCTATATGAGAGCCATGGTCTGATGTTTACGTTATTACTAGCCGAGAATCATCAAATGGTTTGTTGCATGGGCATGTTTTAAAAATTTGTTTTGTTGATCTTTGAATTTGTTAATGAATTGAATATTTTTTGTGCTATTGTGACTTTGGCTGACTGCTGATGACTATTGGTTGCAGACTTGGATATTGACCAGCTCCTTGAATTGAGAAAAGCGCAGATTTTGTATTCTCTTTCAGATGAGGTACTTTTACCATAGATAGTTTAGGAAGATTTTTAGATTATTAAGTAACTCATGCGCTGAATAGTGATATTAACTAGATTCGACTAATTGCAGCTCGCTGAGGACATGTTTAAAGCGCATACAAGGAAACTAGTTGAAGAGAACATTATGTCAGCCCTTACTGCTTTGAAGTCTAGAGCAAGAGCAGCGTAAGATCTCCACTCCTCATCTAGAATTTTAAAAGCGGACTTATCCTTTCTGGTTTGGAGTATTTTCACTTGTTGTTGGATCTTTTTGGATCTCATGGATTTGAATTATGTGGAAGTGCTATACAATGTTGGTCAAATTCAAATATATAGCTCCGTGCCTCTTACAAAAGTAGATTGTGCAACAGGGGACCCACAAAAGCCATTGAGGAGCTCAACACAATCTTAAGCTTCAACAATTTGCTTGTCTCCCTTAGAAACCATCCCGAGTCAGCAAACCTTCCTCGTGGCATTGGCCCTGTATCCCTGATTGGTACTGTTAACTCTTTTGATTTCCTTTTCCAGACCATTTTTCATTCGGTGGATTCTTATCCTTTTACACTTCTGCATTTAAACAGGCGGGGAGTATGACTCTGATCGAAAGATGGATGAGCTGAAACTTTTGTTCAGAACATATGTTGCAGATTCGCTATCTGGGGGTATCATGAGAGAGGAAAAGGTACACACTAAATCTATGTTTATTATCTGTATTCCGAACATCAGTTCATCTGCAATTCTTTGTAGTACATTAAATTTTTTGCCAGTACCAGTTCTGCCGCATTATTCCTTCTTACAGAACTGCAGCCTCTTTAACCTTTGTCTCGGACTTAAAGCTTCCATTATTTTGTAGCTGGCTGCATTGAACCAATTAAGGAATATATTTGGACTAGGTAAAAGAGAAGCAGAAGCCATCACAATGGATGTTACTTCTAAGGTTTATCGTAAACGACTTTCACAAGCTGTTTCTGGAGGTCAGTTAGAAGCAGCTGACAGCAAAGCAGCTTATCTTCAAAATCTATGTATAGAGTTAAACTATGACCCTCAAAAGGCCAGTGAGATTCATGAAGGTATCGATGTTTGTACCATTCTTTGATTCTTATATAAAGCGTATAGCTCTTCCTCACCAAAACGTCATATTCGTGTATCTAGAAATTTATCGCACAAAACTGCAGCAACTCGTGGCCGATGGGGAGCTGAGTGAGGATGATGTGAAGGCTCTGCTGCGACTAAGAGTAATGCTGTGTATTCCTCAAAATGTTGTTGAAGCGGCTCATGCAGATATATGTGGCAGCTTGTTTGAAAAGGTATACAATGTAAAATAGTTTCTCCGTTGCATCTATTGATAGCACCAGCTATACTAGCTTCTGATTGCACTGTTGTACCAGGTTGTGAGGGATGCTATTGCTTCAGGTGTTGATGGATATGACGTGGATGTCAAAAAAGCTGTTCGGAAAGCCGCTCATGGGTTGCGCTTGACAAGGGAGGCTGCTATGGCTATTGCCAGCAAAGCGGTCAGTATTATGCCCTTGTATGCTATATCAGGAAAGGGAATTCTATGTGTGTCTTCTTGCATTCACGCGTGACTACTTTGGTTCAATCACTTGCTATAATATGAATTGCAGGTTAGGAGGATTTTCATTAACTACGTAAAGCGTGCAAGGTCACTTGGAAACCGTACAGAGGCAGCCAAAGAGCTTAAGAAAATGATAGCCTTCAACACACTTGTTGTGACTGAATTAGTTGCTGACATAAAAGGAGAATCTTCTGATGCTCCAGAAGAACCTGTGAAGGAAGAAGTGAAGCAAATTGAGGGTGAGGATGCAGAGTGGGAGTCATTACAAAGTCTTCGCAAAGTGAGACCAGACAATGAGCTTCTTACAAAATTGAGAAGACCCTGCCAGAAGGAAATAACTCTGAAGGACGATCTACCTGAAAGAGACAGGACAGATCTTTACAAAACGTACTTGCTTTTCTGCTTAACAGGGGAAGTCACCAAGATTCCATTTGGGACTCAAATTACGACGAAAAAGGATGATTCAGAATATGTGCTCCTAAATCAACTTGGTGAAATTTTAGGTTTGACTCCTAAAGAGATTGTGGATGTTCATCGAAGCTTAGCAGAGCAAGCTTTCAGGCAGCAAGCAGAGGTGATATTGGCTGACGGACAACTAACAAAGGCCAGGATAGAGCAACTTGATGAAGCACAAAAACAAGTTGGCTTACCCCCAGAATATGCACAGAAAATTATAAAGAGCATCACCACAACTAAAATGGCAGCTGCGATCGAGACTGCGATTGGCCAAGGGAAGTTGAATATAAAGGAGATTCGAGAACTTAAGAAAGCAAGTGTGAATGTGGATAACATGATATCTGAGAGCCTGAGAGAGAACCTTTTCAAGAAGACAGTCGATGAAATTTTCTCATCAGGCACAGGAGAATTCGATGAGGAGGAAGTCTATCAAAAGATTCCAGCCGATCTAAGCATCAACACTGAGAAAGCCAAAATAGTTGTTCAGGAACTTGGAAAGACCAGATTATCAAACTCTCTAATTCAAGCCGTGTCAAGCTTAAGGCAGAGAAACCATCCCGCTGTGGTATGACAAATTCTGGCTTAGGTTTTGTGTTTCAGTATTTCTGCAGAAATTAATCACATGATCATATTTCTTTGTTGCTGGTCTGTCTTACTCAGGTATCTTCTCTCAATGACTTGCTGGCGTGCGACAAAGCTGTACCCTCAGAGCAGCTAACATGGGAAGTGCCTGAGGAGGTGGCTGATTTATTCGCTGTGTATATCAAGAACAATCCAGCCCCGGAGAAGGTGTCTCGCTTGCAATATCTTCTTGGTATAAGTGATGCAACAGCAGATGCCATAAGAGAGATGGGTGATAGGGGACTGCCTTTAGGATCTGAAGAAGAGTTTGCATTTTAACTGAGTTTGTCCAATCACTGAGTCTATTTGTAATACCCGATTCAGTCAAGTTTTGATGATGTATTTTGGCAGATAGGAAAACCATAGCATCTTGTGCTGTTATAAATATATAAACAGATATTTTGATCGCAGAGGAAACTAGAAATGTAATCAGCTGTTGCCTTCTTAGTATTTGACTTACAAAAATAGCAGATACAGATCCTCAATTCAAATGTTGGGTAACAGAAATCTCTACCTATTGTAGAATTAGAATGTTTAATTTATGCCAATAAGAATAATATATAATGAAAATATCCTTAGGCAAACTAATTTTCAGATTCTGAAGAATCTAATGGAAAGTTCTCAATGATTGGGAACTTTTCTGGCAAGATAAATAATGGGTGAATTCCTACAGAGCCTCCAAATGAATGTCCTAAACAATATCCCAAGGCACGAGCCACAGGCACCGCTACAGCATTTCCGACTTGCATGTACCTATTAATGCATTTTTTATCAGAAAATGTATCGACATATTTGCATCAATTAACTAGACTAAACTCTGATGAGAAGTCAGATTACCTTTCTTTTGTTGGACCATAGAGTTTGTAATAATCAGGAAAGCCCTGCAGCCTGGCATTTTCTCTTACGGTCAACACCCTATCTTGTTCAGGGTGTAATATTACCTAAAAAAATAAATTCTGAGTCAACCAATTTTCCTAGAAAAGAAATACCAAAAAATATGCAAGGTTTATAATTTCACCTGATTATGTGGTTCGGCTCTTGTTACAACAGTTGGAACAATCTCATCCCACCAAAGTCTACCGAAGGGTCTGTAGAAATATTAACAGAAATAAATTGTATTGAACAATATAATGAGCTGATAATCAAAACATTACTCACTTAAGGGACGTTCCACCAACAAACTTGACAGCATAGTCAGGGACCTATAAATTAAACCCAAAACAGTTAAATAAACACTCTGGATTAAAACTAAATGAGCAAAAAATTATTAATAATATGAAACTGTGAATTATACCAGAGGTTTTCCAGACTTTAACATTGGCCTCTCCATATTCGGATCCAAATATGCCTTTCTGTCGGTATTCACAAGAACACCCCCTAAGTCTCTATAGTTTGCTCCCTAACATTAGAAAACAGTGAGTTGACATAACCATTAAAAGAATTGACCGGTAGATATATAAATCATTTGCCAAATTGGACATGCCTTTCTCTTGGGTATGAGAGAAACACGTTGAAAATCATCATCATTCAACTCCAAACAACGGTGGTCATATAAAGTCTCATGCAGTTTCTGCTTTGAAGAGGATGGAAGTCTAAAAACTACAAAAGACCAAAGATGATTAAATATTAAATTACAGACTTTTGAAAAAAAAATACAACTCCCAGTAGAAGCATTTAGCTTGAACTGTAGATTTGCAGAATATAATATGTCCAATTTGAACAACTTGACATTAACAAGTTAAGTGAAGTAAAAATGTTCAAATAGTCAAACCTTCTTTGCTGAGTCTGATGTTCCTCTGGAATTCAGTTTGTGGAGCTTTAGCATATGACATTTCATCATTTTTGTCAGAATTTGACACCTAAATTGTTGAGAAAAATAAATTTCAGCAAGATGTTAATTCTTGTTAAGACAATCGCATAAAAATAATATGATTCTCTACATACCGAAGGAAGGTCAGATATTGCATCCTTAAGGAATATCTTTTTCTTCAATGCTCTCCCCTCGCCTTCACCAGCAGTGACCAAATTCATCTGAGGTTAACAATACAAAAATCAATTAAGAATAAAAAGCAATTACAAAATTTGATCAACAGAAGCAAAATAATTATACCTCAAATTCAACTGGAACAACACCTCGATTATCAACATCATGAGTAGGCAACGGGTATTGTGGCAATATCTACAGCAATAGATTACATGTCTCATATCAAATTGTTAAGCATAAATAAAAAAGCTTTTTCTAGGCTTACTTCTGATGGAAGAGCTCCCCAAAGAAACACTCGCATGCGGAATTGAGGTAAACCGTAACACCCAGCAGCCATCATCCCTATTCTAGCTTGGTAATTCATCTGTATCAGTCGAGCAAGAGCATATCTTCCCAAATAGCCTTTACTCAGCTTCAATAAATCTACCACATTTTCCATCAAGACAAAGCGTGGTCTTAGATAATTCACAATGTCCATATACACAATAATTTGTTCATTTTTTGAATCTTCAAGAGGATTTTCTCTATTTCTGAATCTGTTGAAGCCACTCATGCCTTGGCATGGTGGCCCACCACATAAAACGGCCACATCACCCTATATAATAGAAAAAATAATCAGATTTGTATTGAGCGAAGCAAAATTAAAAGAAACAAAAAGAAGAACCAATAAAGCACTTGGATAATGGATCTTACAGGCAGTGGCAAGAAATTATTTTTGTACCCATTTTCAACATATTCCTTGATGGCTTTTCCACAATTGCTATCAAAGAGCAAATGTTAGCTAAGTGTAAAAAACTTGAAAACATGCAAATTAGATGTGTAATATAAAAAATAATTAAATACCTTAATCCTTCAATAGGTTCCCATGTGTCTTCATCAGATCCATAGCCTTTCCACCTAATCTGAAAAAATGCAATAAAATTTTTATTAATTTATTACAAAATTGGATTCAAATGCTATTACTCGACAGTGAAAATTAGCACACATATCTACCTTAAGGTATAAGCCGTTCTTGTTAATTTGGTTAGGGTCCCCATAGCAAATATCAAGCACCGTCTCTACTTCAAAAATTTCACTGTCTTCTCTTTTTTCAGGAATATCATCAGCATCGTGATCATTCTCATCCTCATCTTCCTCTATTGATATATCATATAGCTGATCGACTTCTTCTGCATTTATTAGAGAGAAAGTGGCACATAGTTTCCTCCACTCCTTCAGTAAGGATAAGAAATCACTGGCCATTTCATTCCTCACCTGGTTTGAATTGATATATCAGCATAAATACAATTTATGACATAGACGTGTATATGCAAAAATATTTGCAAGAGGGTACATACCACTGTTTCAGGATGGTTATTTCTCAACGTTTCACAAGCATATTCATTCAAATCAACTGCCCATCTCTGCAGATACCCACAAAATTAATTCAGTAAAAGGCGTTGAGATATACTCAGCCATGTAAAAAATTAAGTAACAATAAGTCCTCCATAAGCATAGCGTAACTTACTGTGGTGAGATCAAATCCAGCAAGTTCAGAACCTAAACAAAGGCCCAACGACATGGCACCACATCCAGCATACAAGTCAAGAAGAAACAGCTGAGAATTTTTTGTTGGAGGGAATTCCACAGCATCTGTTCTTGTAGTGACATCGTATGAAACAGTTGAAGGTGTCTCACTTTTCGAAATGGCAAGCTCTGCAATTGAAATAAAAAATAATGAGCTTTAATATTACAATATTCAGATTAAAAATAATAAATACATTACATGTGCAATGTGATAAATGTTTTAATTCTTTGGTTACTCAATGTATAAGATGCCTTTTGATCAAACATTTTAGTGAGAGAATTTACCTTCATGTGGCAATGTAATAAAACTAGAAAACGGAACCAAAAACTTCATGTCACAGAAGTATGCATATGGCTTAGGGGGCTTCTGTTTTCCCAGCTCGCACTGCAAAACATTTGCGCTTTTGAAACCACAATTTTAATATTCAAAAACATCAGAAATGAAACAGTAAGTATCATACCGTTTTTATAACTATCTTTTCAACAAGGCAGTCTAACTCATTATCATCTTTAATTTCCGAGATGAATACCCGGTCAGCATCAATGAACTTGAAATGAGCTTCAATAGGCTGGCAATAGAAAACAACAGCTATATGAATACTACTTAAACTCAGTCCCTAAGAATTTGCCATGAAAAGCATATTCAAAATAGCAGCTCACCGTGTCCTTAGCTCTATAATACCACTGGCAAGTGATTCGATTGGTTCCATCGATAGCTTCAAACATTTCAACTATTTTGCAAATATACGGATCTTCTCCGTCCCCAGCCTATTAATGATACATGGTCAATACATCAGTACAAAAGAGTTTTATAGTGTGCTTGGTATAGGGAAAATAAGGAGAAAAAGAAAATGAGATGGAGAATGAATTACACAAGGAATCCATCTCATTTTCCTTTCTCTTTGAGAAGTGTTCAAACACATTTTATTTTGTTAAGATTTCCATCTTCTAACTTTGTCTAAATCAAATTCCTTCTCATTTTCATTCAAATTTTCTTTTCCCTCAAAGTTTCCCTAAACCAAACACAGCCTTATAAGTCCACTTTTCAAATAGCCAAAGATCAGGCAAAAAATAGCTCAAAGCCTCATACCTGACAATGTGCATTGTCATACAAATGGTAAACTTGCCCATCAACTTCCGCCATTTTGTAATGGCGGCGTGCTCTTAGCACCTCAGTATCAGCCTCATTACCCCTGGTCCAACCATTGAAATCAGTAAACCCTTAATCTTGACATATAAATCAGCAATCTATTTTTTTCACAAGAATTGCACCAGTATTCCGCAGTATAAGATTACTGCACTTACTTTTTCACTTCAGTGCCATTCACATGCCTGCTGCGTTTCTGAGAAAACAAAAAACAAAAATCATATATTCAGTTCCATTAACTAACTGACTAACAATGCGGCAGATCTACAACCAACCTCGTATCTACGAGGCCACCTGGCCTTGGCTTCGTGCTCAGAGACAGCTTCCCCAACAAACCTGTCTTTCCCATCCTTTTCGGCCTCCTTCTTATTCCCTCTCCTGCCGCGAGTAGTCCCAGCCGATGCAGGAGAGGCAGCTACAGGCGATTCTGCATCTGCTACTGCTTCAGTTTCAACATCATCCACGGCCAAATCTTCACTCTCACGCGGCGGCTCCGCCCGCGTCGACTTCCTCGAGCCGGAGCCCTCCGCTGATGACGTCGCTTCGGCCGAGATTGACTTCCTCTTAGCCATGGAATGAACCGACGGGTGGAAATGCGAGACGAGCGGTTGCAGAGCCGAGCAGCCGCAGCAGGATTGAGGGTTTGAAAAGGGGGGGATAGCGTCGGGGGGTGTACTTGCTTATTTAACTATTATTTATTATTATTTTTTGAGTGGGAGAAGAGGCGGGGAGAGCGGGAGGAACTGAAATTTTACTTCTTTTTTGGAATTTATTTCGATATATTTTTTTTAATGGTGGGTTTGAATTGGGCCGAGGAGCGGGCAATTCAAATTTAACCGATTTACGTTTCTTATCTTAATGACGTGCTAATGGTTTTTTTTAGTGACTGGTTTAATTGGTAAGTGGTTACGGATATGGTAGCGGATAACATATTCATCCTTCGTGTGATTATGGAAGCTTTTAATTATGAATGATTTGATGAGATTAGTTAGAGATTACTGTATTCGGAGGTGTGGGGGAAATAACTGCATTTGCGTGTCGAGGAATCGGTAGGGAATCAAAATCGGATCATTAGATGCATACGGATACCCTTTTATTTTCTGAGTGAATGACGCCGTTTCATGTCACAACATCAGCAGACATCCTCGAGCCTTTAGTTATCTTTGACCGACTGCTGTTAAAAAACTAAGTTACAAAGTTGTCGCCTATTTTACAGGAATGCCCAAATTCAGTGCAATATTCATAATGATAAAGAAAACAAAATTTACTCAAAGTTTTACTTGATCCGCAAGTACCAATCACATAATTTACAATTGTCTCCTCCAGATGTCATGCTTCATATATGTTTCTGATAGCTGCAGTGATGCTCCTACAATCATATTCCATAATCTTCATCCAGTTCTCAAAGTCCCCGATTTCCTGTTCAAAGGTTTTCTACTGTAAGCTAAACATATTGATACTGTAAACATCAGTAATGTATCGAACAGAAAAAATGTGGCATCTAAAAACATTTAGATGTGTATCCATGAGAATGTCTCTACTTCTCTTTCAACTCAGCAAAGCAAATAACACTGGCTTTTACATGAAACAAACACAACATGTAAATCATGTCCAGCACATGTCTATGTTGGAAATATCATTTTTCACCCATGTTTTGGAGCGTGGAGAAGAAGAAAAGTATAGTCACCTTCACCAAGTCTACTTGATATATTCTTAAAGGTGTACATTCAAAGACGCATGGATACCCTGCTCAACGGAAACTATCTTATATTGTTAGAGTAGCGCAACGAAATATTGACTGGAACAACGAATGAGAATAAACGATGAAGAATTACGTGGTTCATTCGTAGTGACTTACGTCCATGGGCAAAGACAAAGATCTTATTACTTCACGGAAGAGAATACAAGAGAGCTTATGGCTTGCTAATCTGCCTTTCAAACTAGGTTACGATTTCTAAATAACAAGAAAACCCTAATTAAACAAAGTTTTCATAAACTCAAGACTTTCTTAATAATGATGCAAGACATAACTCAACATATATAAAGAAGCATGTCCGACTCTTTAATGTACACCAAACTAACTTTTTCATGTCAGCCATCTCTAGCATTGCATCACTTCAATCGTGGCTCAGTTGGGTAAGCTAGGATTCCAAGTGGAACTGCTAACTTAAGCTGCAAAGATTTTCAAGTTATAGAAAAATGACTTGAGCAATCTGGTTCAAACATTTCCAGAACATTTGAGGTGTCTCCAAATACTTGAGGGGAACTTTTCTACTGCTGGTTCTGTGATACTAATGAAATACATTATTGGCAAGATAAATATTCAGTTCACTATTTGACTCTAATAATATAATACTTAAAAGAGTAGTTTGGATAAGAAAAATAAAAACTAATACTTGTCACCATGAGAAGTACATTATCTGTGAATTCAACTGAAGACGACATGCTGAAGGTTCAAAACATTGCTAAAGTAAAGTTTCAGGTGGCCAATGGTTCTGCTAAGTGGGAACTGGTGTTCGTGAAAGCAAATGAGGCAATACCAAATCCAGATATATTTACAAACTTTGCAGGTACAGATTTATGGATCTCGACAATTACCTATCCAATAATTGGCCACCTCTAAATCTTGCATGACTGATTGTATCACAATCACTTATGAACTCAGCAACTCAAACCAATGATGCAAGTAAGCAGCTTTCACCCCAAATAATGCTATTACAAAGCTGACTGCAGGTGTAGCTTAAGTAATATAAATTCTCTGGTCTTAAGGGAGTTGGCTCAAACTGTAAGGAGTACATACATCATTTTCACCATAAAAGCATGCTGCTGCTCCAAATACTTTCTTCGTTTTGGTTACATGTGAGAGAGAGATTGAGATCAACACAAAAATGTCACCTACTAAGCTCCAATATGAGATTAGCCGAATCACTAAACTAAAGCCCGTCAAAACAAAGCAGTTGAAAACAATGCTTAAGAACTGCAACAAACATGAAAGCCAAAGATGACCGAAGAGAGTGATGCAAAGTATACCTTGATAGCAGTATTGATAGCGTGAGTTGCAGCAAGCCATTGATCAGTCTGCTTCCCAAACCTAACAATCGTCTCAGTCAACGCTCGAATCTCCATCTCAATCCGTTTCTCGTTGACGAACGCCTCCTGCACCCCTCCGTTCACCGTATCCACCAGCAGTTCCGACACCCGCGCAGCGCTCCTGATGGATTTCTTCTTCGCCTTCTCTGCCGCCACAATCACAACAAAGACAAACCCTACACCTTCAATTTCACGATCTGAGCGATCAATCAAATCAAGCACAGAGCAATAAACCTAACCGGTGGAATCGCGTAGCTTGAGAGACGACTGGTTGTGCTCGTGAATGAGCCGCAGCATAGATTCTTCCAAATCACCGGGATTGGAGCCCGCAGCGTCGAAGGTGGCGCGTGGGCGAGCGAGGGGACGCTGCGGCGAGTACATGGCTGTTTGGTTCTCGACGGCGCTGCCACCGCGCGCGGCTGATGCTCTTTCTGCTCAATTCGATCCCTTAATTGGGCCGCACAATGGATTCGTCAATCAGACCTCTTCGGCCGCTCATCAAATCTGTCTGTCACCTAATGGGCCCAGGCCAATTTATTGCTCATTTATGTTTTATTAATCTCATTTCATTATTACTGTATGTGCTTAAGTTTTGATTAATTTTTAATTGATTACTTATGTCCATATTCAGCTTCACATCAGATGGTTTTGAGATATGAACAATCAATCACACTATTTAAATCGGTTTTTAAACACATATATTGAATCTGATCAAAACTGTTTTTAGTAATAATTATTGCATGATTCTCTTGTTGCACAATGAGTGATGAATTTCATTTAAATTATTAGAACTTTTCAGTAAGATGGTAGGAATTTTTTGTTTGTTTGAATTCTAAGTAAATTTCAATTACATTTTCCCCGATTTCTTCACTACTATATATAAACATGACGGCCGTTACGAGGCCTTGACTAGAAATTGCATCTACATAAACATCTTCTTAAATGAAATTATCTCGAATTCAATCATTTTCGCCATCAATATATTAATTTTTACACGGCCTACAGAATTATTGTAAACTAGTAGGTAGGGTATTTTCGAGTGCTGGAACAACGTGGCACATGTACGTGTGCTTGGACAATTAATATATATAGTTGCACTCGCGCGACTAGATCCATTCCCGGTGATCCGCAGAACATTTGAATATCTATAAGAAGGCATACAGTTTTTGAAGTAATTAAAGTCCCAATCAGGCAGCTCAGCCTCAGCCTCAGCCGGGTATATATATATATATATGTACTATTTTAGTATGAATCAAACACGTACTGTTCATTATGCGCAGGTTTGGATTTTCAAGCTGCACTTGTTTTCACATGAACGCAAAAGTCAACACAGAATGCTCAAAACAAGCGATCAGAATACAGAATGATCTTGTTTTGCGGAAGAAGTAAGACGTACGAGCCAACTACTAGTTTCAGAAAGAGAAAAAGAATTTAATCAAAACACATGTAGCCGTCATTGTTGTTTGTGCTGAAGCCGATTGAGCTGGACGTGTTGGGCTGCTGGGTGGAGTAAAGAGAAGAGATGGTTACTGCAGTGCCGGAGGTGGAGGAGGAGGACGATGAGTTGGAAGGGGCAGACTGAGCTGAAGCCGCCGGGTGCAGCGGCGGTGTCAGCGGCCTCTGGGGTTGCTCGGACGGAGGCAGCATCGCCACAGCCGACAGCGTGCCTCCTGAGGACGGGGATCTGATCAAGTGATGATGATGATGAGTGGAGATGGAAATGTTGTTGTTGGAGCTGTCAGCCCCTGCTGCTGCGACGGTTATCGTAGAGCTGTTGTTGGTGGTGATGGTGACAGTGGGAGCAGACGATGATGGAGCTGCTGCTGCTGCTGCTTGGGATCTGATGATGTCATGTTTGAGAATCTCGGATCGGACAGCGTCCAGCTGGGCTTGGAGCGAGTGGAGCTGCTGCTGGAGCGCTGCAATGGCGCCCATGCATCCGTAGACCGGGTCTCTTAGCCGCACGTTCGCCTCGTAGACCAAACTGTTCGCCGCATCCGCCCGCTGCCCCTCCGGCACCTCCTACAAAAACAAGACACAAAATAATATATTAACACGATATAATTAACTAAGAGGCTTTTGGGAAAAAAAACTTTTCTAGTGTTGGAATAAGGAGATGAGAGATGAGTACACAAGTGTAGAGTTACCAGGAGGAGCTTGGAGACGTTGCTGGCGCCGAAGACTTTGTGCACGGCGAGGAACTTGTGGGGCTCGTGAGGCGAGAAGTAAGGAGAAAAGGGGCACTCCTCGGCGCATCTCCGCCTCAGGAGCTTGCACGCCGCACAAGGCGTGACTTTGTTGAGGGCCACCGCAGGCCCCAACAAATGCACTCTCTTTTCCATGGATCAACAGCTCAGGGTTTCGCTGCCTAAAGAGGCATGGCTTTTGAGAGAGAGAGAGAGAGAGAGAGGAGATGCTGTTGCAGAGAGATTTGATGCAATTCTTGAATAATAACACAAAAATGAAAAAAAAACTTGCCAGCTTGGGATTGCTTGAGGCACACGTGACGATGGCACTTGTGGAGCAAATGCAGCATCTGGAGCTGGGTGAGTCACAGTATTTTAAGTTCTTCCTGAATGAATAATCTGCACAACGATGCATCCATGTGTTGACCTGATTAGATTAAAAACCTTTTTTTTGTTTTTTTAAAATACGACAAACTTAATGGCTTCGCATTCATTAAGCATGCATCCTTTTCTTCTCTCTCTCTCTTTTTTTGTTTTTGTTGAGACGTGGATCTCAAGGCTTTGCTTATCAGCTTTGATTAGAAATCGTTTGACCTGCACATGACCTTAATTCCATCATCTTTTAGCCTCAGAGCTTCATCATCAATAATCCTTATCTCGAGTGCGCTGAAGACCCTTCTTGTTTATCTTCTGTTACTTGTTTCAAATGCAAACTTCACCTTCACAACGGCTGTGTATATGGGAAATGAACATGGCCTCTCGGAGTACATTGATGCCTTCAAACTATTTTTCTCAGCTAGTCAGCCGTGTTTTCTAATCTAAAAATACACAGTGTTCCCCTCATTCTTGTTTGACCCTAAAATTGCGGCCAGATCCTAAATGCAATCAGTTGCTTCCACTGAACAAGATTTCATTCATGGCTCAAAGATACAAGAAGATTCAAGCAGCGTAACAGAGACATGTTTTGTGCTGCTCAGAAAACAGAAAAAGCTCCACAGACTCTCTCAAGTATCATCAACTTATGAGCCTCTTCAAAATGCTCGAGCAGGGGGCTCCTGATGAAGACCTCCTGCCGTTGTTACTTCGTCTATGACGTTTTTCAGAACCGAAGCAGGAAATTGGCGAGCAGCAGAACAGAGATGATCTGAGATGTTCCTTCTCTTCCGCGGCCGCTTCAAATGTGAACCCGTATCTCCGGCTGTAGTAGTAGTCACACAAAGGCGTCGCAGGAGATGATGAGTGCGCTGAGGGAGAACACGATGACAGCGATGAAGGCGAAGACAGTGACAGAGTGGAAGTTCCAGAGGACGCCGCAGGAGATAGTAGCCTGACAGCATGGTGATTATTCCTCTTGATGAAGTTCAATTTAGAAAGTACCGCGTTGCTGGGATGTGCCCTGGTAGAGAACTTCTGCTTTCGTGCGGGTGTGGCGGAGGCAGACTTGAAGAAATAGGACGGAGGAGGTGTGAGTGGCGGAAGCGGGGCCTGGCGGAGCCGGTGCTTTGGGGTGCCCGGTTGAGACTCCCACAAGAATGGAACTGCTGCTCGAGCTCCAACATGGTAAGATTCCAGCGCTGAGGATGAGTGAACGTCAATTGTGAGCTGC
>NQLW01000036.1:2319390-2353911 GCA_002312845.1 Kalanchoe fedtschenkoi | reverse complement strand
TGTACTTCGTCGAGAAGAAGTTCACGGTGAGGACCAAGCTGCAAACATATACAATAAATCGCACTTTCAGCAAAATCAAAACTGCATTTCATTTTTCAAAACTAATGAGAAACATTGTCTTGTTCCTAAACCTTTGCCAGGATGGGAGCGTCAGCATGGTATACGCCAGTTTAATTTTATTGGCAACACCAGACAAGGATTTTAATTCTGCTGCCGCCTTTCTCACTGCAAGCGATTCCTTCGGGTGCTGCCACGCCCATTCGAACTGCGATTCTAAGATGAAAAATCAGGACCAATACACACCAGACAAGACTCATCGCTCCAAAAACTAATCTTGAAACACACTACACTAACTTGCCTGAAGGGCAGATACATTAGTGGCGAAGCCGTAGATGCACATCACCATCTCCCAAGGCCTCTTCCTCTTAGTCCTCCACGCCCCACATCTGATTTCTCCATTATGCTGCCTAATTCTACGCTTGGGATTGACAGTGAATCTGCAAAAAAGCAGCACACATGTTTGTGCTCAAAATCTCAACTTTTCCACACCCTTCATGCCCGAATCTCAAAATAAACATAGCAGAGCTACTCAGTCCCAAGGTTCACAAAGACTCCAAATTGTATGAACAATCAGAACTATTAGCAAGAAAACAGTCAAACAAATTCAAACACGAAATAAAATCAAACAACCTCGCACAAGGACTGATTAACATCAAACAGGAGATGAGATCTACAAAGATGCAAGCTTTCATAATCAGTTATCAAATTGAAATCTGGGAACATCAAGAATGGAGATAAGAGAAGAGGTGGGACCCGATGTAGGTGTGGCCCTTGTATCTGGGGCTGAGAGACGTCAGCAAATAGCAAGCAAAGAAACCGCCTTTTCCACCGGCCGGGAGTTCATCGTCTCCGTCTCCGATCTTCTGAGCCGCTACGTTTTCGGACGAACAACTCATCATCGTCTTCTCCTTCCGCTTCCTCATCTCTCTCGCCAGTCCCTCTGCCTCTTCCTATCTGATGACGAGTTACAGTAGAGAAAAAAGCGAAATTTGACCGTTGCAATGATGCAACGTTTACTATTTACTTTCACTTAATTACTAAAAGACCCCTAAGGTTTACAGTATTACAATTTCAACACGTATCTTTTCTGGCTCGCACTTGCCGGCCTTTTTTGCAACAGTGGTAGACTTCTTTCATTGAATTGAATAATAATCAAGCTTGGAGATGAAGAGCAAGAGTCCCCCTGATCCGGGCCTTGAACAACAACAAGAAACCCTTTACGACTTCGTAGCGAATGTGATAGCAGATTGTGAGGAGTGTGCCTCACTGCCTCAAGCAAAATCTGGGCGACGAATATAACAACTGTTTACAAGCTTCATTTCTGACTGAATCTCTATTAGTTCTAAGAGACCAGATAAATTACATGTACATCCATGTTTCCCAGGCCAAGCAACCAACCTGGCACATTCAGCCAAGACTTGTTCACGCCTCATACACCAGCCGCTTCTACTTCTTTTTGGCATCCATGGTTTTTACAAAGAGCCAAAGTCGTATTATATTATAACTGAGCTTCTATTTCCAATGTGCTTGCTTGTTTATTTTCAACAAAGTTGACAATGAATGTAGACATCACCAACCAGTGACAAAAAAATTAACAAATGCTGGCACTGAAATTTGGATACATCCAACCTAACTGCATTTTCAAAAAACCTAACAAAGTCTTTCAAAAGAGGAAGCACAATTTTGAGAAAGGTTGTGGGCAGATTTCTTTCAACTCCAGAGAGTATAAACAAAGTGCACAATGCAAATACAAAACACTCAAATAGAGCCGGTACCACTGAACAGTGAGGTATCAGGTTAAATCAATTCACAGACAAAGAAAGGCAGTCATCAATAACACCTTGCTAACTCACATCTTGAAATGCTTGTGCAGGCAGCCAACTAGCCAGCCAGACGTTACACACAAAAATATAGAGCTAATAAAGCACTCCGTCCACAGTTACCAATCAGGGCAGCTCCGATACACGGGAGAAGGAAAGTTTCAGGTCTATCCACAAACAAAGAAAAGTGTCCCAACCATACCCTTGGCTGTCAGCGCCTCAAACTTTGATGATACTCAAATAAGTAACTAGATTTCATCAGTTCATAGGAACCAATATATTCAAAAACAGCCCCAGTTTAGAGGATAACTGAAAACGAATAAATATATCCAATCAAGTGATCTATACAGAGAGAAAACCATCAAATATACAACTGAACTTGAACATATAACCATTAGAATGAGGGCAACATCCATCCAGTGATACGAAAGAGGTAAAAGGCATAGGTTTTGTGCCAGCCCCAAAATAAAGATCCGAGATCAAACACAGCCTTCACTACCAAACACCTCAAACTTGTGTGTTGATCATATAGGTAACTAAACTGTGCAAACAATATCTCCACAAATTTGACTTCTCTCCCAAAGGAACAAAACTGATGAAAGTAAAAATCAAGCATACATGCTGCACCGATCTATGTAAAGAGAAATCTGTTAATTTTCCAAATTGTAATTTCATTTACTGGATGAGATTCCACAATTTTTTTGATGCTGTCCTTTTTACATCATAACACCTACAACAATAACAACAGCACTCAACGCCAGGCACCCGTGTTATCATCAGGTTCTCACATTTGCACACTCAACTCAAACGAATTGACTCAAGATAAACCCTAAATATTCATGAAAAGATGTGAAGCTGACCAAAGAAGACAAGCCAAGCCAGCCTACCACGAAGCAGAGCTTTCAAATTTCAATCAAGGCGCTTGTGGGACGAAGCCGTCATATGCCTCCAGAGATACCGCCCGCTGGCCATGTCAACGCCGGTCCAGAATGCCGATCCGACCGCCGAGAAAACCTGAAACCAATCACACGCCTCTGATCAACTCCCAAATTCCAAAAACCGAGATTCAAGGGTCCGAAAATTGATGAAAAAAAGAGCAGAAAGGCGTAACCTTGGACGAGGAGGAGGGCGATCGGGTGGCGGGAGAGTCGACGGATGACTGATCAGCGACGTCGCCAGCATCGGCGTCGGGCTGGGCTTTGAGGTTTCTGAGGACGAAGAAGCCGGCGAGAGTGGCGGAGAGGAAGAGGAGGATCAGGCGAAGCGGACACATTGCGGTCGGGTTGCGTAGGCGGATCCCTCTCTCGTGTCCGTCGGGTCGGATTTCGAGAGAGAGGTCGGAGATGGAGAGAGATCGTGACGGCCACACGACGAGGCAGAAACAGATGAATTTGGGGGTGAGGTTCGACTTTTTATTTATTTCGTCAATCACTCGTTTTTTTAATAGCAAATTGGATTAAAACAAATTGATTCACGTTGACCTAATTTTTATTTTTATTTAAAAATTTTGTGTTGAATTTTTAAAATTGATTCCTATGCAGCAAAATCAGACTGCAGTCCCATATCAAATGATATTTATCCAAAATAGTTGTAATATTTACCTAAATGATTTATGATTGTTTAAAAAAAAGTGACGCCATTTAATAATGGACATACTATCATCATGAGAATTGAATTTTTAAGAAAGAAAGTTAAAATAAATATCTGTTTAATCTCAAAAGAACAAATGGACAAGAAAATTTGATGGTGCAAGAGAAAACGATTATTTGTAAACACATAAATTGTGCATACAGTTTTTGGTGTCAACACATGTCGTGTTCAAAATTTAAAATAACATGTGACGTTTCATCATTAGTTTTGAAATTTTTGTAATACATTATGCTATTGTTCAAAGTGACAGCTGAGCAACTGCTTCAACTCAAAAATCAGATATGTTAATCATGTATTGAAATGATTTCATTGTTTGATCATGGTAATCCCGGTGACGTGAAAGAGTGGCATTAGATTAGATTAGATAGGTTAATCATGTATTAAAATGGTTGATGTTTATCAATTATGATGATGATGATGTGTGGAGGCTTTATTTTATCGGTGGTGATAGGATTAAAATTAGGACTGGGATTTGGGACAAAGCATCATCAACCACTAGCCTAATTTTGGGCAGTAGCAGTGTCTCATCTGATAAAGATCTGATACAAAAATGCTAAACAAAATATAAGAGAATATGAAGCTAGATGTTCTGTAACTAAGGCTGTGTTTGGTTTAGAAAACAATTGAGGGGAAAATAATGTAGGAGAATATGAATCTCTTCTTTGGTTCAGAGAAAAATAGAGAAACAAAATATATATAGAAAATGAGAAGAAAAATTAAAGGTGTTTGAACACTTCCAACCAAAAAAAGAAAAAAAAGAAATTGAGATCATTTTCATGAGAAATTCATTTTCTCTCTTATTTTCCCCAAACCAAACTCACTTTAAATCAACCACATAACTCAACATAAAATAGAATATTTCTATGAGGGTCAACCAGAGCAGATAACCAAACCCTCTTTTGTGTCAAGGATGAGGAAGACGCTGGAGGTAGGCTGGGTATACCATCTGCCTCATTTTCACACCTACCATACGAACAAGGCACTGTAAAACTATCTGCTGTTTGATCTGTAATCCCTTCTCTGCTGAATCATCATCGTCAGCTTGGTTCGTAGTAGAAGCTGCTGCACTGCAGGCAGCATAAGATCAGCAATTTAGATACGAATCGAATATTTCAATTTGCATAAAAAGATAGCGAAGAAAACAAAGTTTCCAAGAATCACCAGAAGCTATCAGACTTTAACAAATCGACTAATCTTCGCTAGCGCAGTCCTCAGGCACCTTATACCAGCTCCTGATCTCGAGCTCACTATCATCTGAACGCATCACAACATCATAAAGCCGCATCAGATCATAGAAGCGATTGCTATAATGCACAATCTTGCTCAATGATTTGACTGGGAAATAGAATAGCACAGGTTGACTTACCAGAGGCTGCACTATAGACCTATTAGCCTTGAGGTTCTGCAACAGCGCAGTTACAATTAACAGGTATAGGTAAAACGACGTCTGTAAAGTGTAAACTTAAACCCACCTCTTCAATTTGCATAGCGCGTCTGGCAACATCCATTGGTGGGACTGCGTCAGTTTTTGTCAGCACTATTTGGTACTTGGTTTGCGACCTGCCAAGCTTATTGTGAGCATCATATACCATAAGACGCTTATGAATTAGCAAGATTAGAGGTTGAAAATTGAAACAGTACTTTTCCATCAACCCGATAAGTTCATGGTCTCTAGGCTTCATGCCCCACTTTGTATCTACAAGAAGGCACACTCTTTGCAATGCGCTCCTAGTAGTCACATACTCCTTCACCTACAAGTAACCGGCAGAAGGGAGCGAAAGTCAAGTGCTATTCATCTTTGTATCAATAACATTCAGCGCAATGTATTTAACACTTACAAGTTCCTCCCAAGCATCCTTGACTTCTTCTTTTGCATAAGCGAAGCCATAACCAGGCAAATCCACCAAGTTGAGCTTTGTCCCCAGCTTGAAAAAATTGATAGTCTGCAGTAAATAATCCACATGTTAAATTTCACCCCAAATTGTCTAATAAAAGCATATTCGATAAAATAGTTTGTTTGGAGATCTCACACACCCGGGTATGCCCAGGCTTATCTGACGTCCTCACGACACCCCACTGTCTGGTGAGCGCATTTAGTAGAGATGACTTCCCAACGTTTGACCTCCCTAAGACAAAAGCAACGTTGGGTCCCTGTCTAATTTTGTAAGTGTTTCTCACAATCATGTAGATATCCATATGTCAGGTACCTGCAAATGCAACTTCTGGAAGATCGGGAACAGGGAAGGATGAAGCAACTTTGGCAGCAGCATAGAATTCCAATCTGTTTCTAAATAACTAGAAAACAAATGCACGAGAAAAAGAGACGAGATAAGTTCCTGACTGATGGATCTCTAAGTTATATATGTAAGTGGAGTGAGGGCATACACTTTCTTCAATCCGCTCTCTTTCGGTACTGGTAGAATTCGGAATATTATCCAATGGAGCAGAAAGGTTGATGTTGTAGCCTGCCCTTTGCAGCTCAATCATACGTCTACGGCCCAATAACTGGACATGAAAACTACCATTACTTAGAGAAAATGCAAGCAAATAACCATACAACACAACTTATGCGGAAAAATGTCTGATAGTGAGAGCTTTACATTGTCTTCCACAAAGGAAAGAATGGAAGGAGTGGGCTTAATAGCACGAAACTGTGCATTCCTTGACATCGTTATATCCTTGTCATCAGCTTCTTCACTCTTAGCCTTTGTATTTTCTGCACAAGAGATGCACATCAAAACATTTGACTAGTAATGCATTGCTTGATAAAGTGTAATAGGAATCAAAAACTAATTTTTATCAAGAAATGATTAAACAGACCTTCACTCATGATTGTATCATCAATCCTTTTGTTTGAGACATCAAGACGATGTATCCTTATACGCTTTCTTTTCCTCAGCGGCTCATCTGTAGACACAACTTCGCTGCTCCTCCCGTCTCCACCTATCTTACCACCCACATTTATCTTCCTCCGACTTCTCCATAAATCCTTATTCAAACTGGCATCCCCACGATAAGCTAATCCCTCATCTTCCACTTTCTCAAACTTCCCATTCTTCACATCAAAATCAACTAGTCCCTCCGCTTCTGCTTTGTTAAATTTCTTCACTCTCAACTGACTGAAATTTCCATCAGAACTCCGGCCCTTACCTTTCCATCTACTTTGCTTCTTTTCACTGCCAGCTCCATCATTCTTACTCGGAACCCAAATCGTTCGCAAAGACTTCTCCACACTGCTACCTTTCCTAACCCCATTCTCCACTCCTCCAACTCTCGAAAATTCACTCTTTCTCCCAAACTTTCCACTCAAATTCGACGACTTCCTGAACTCTCCTATCACCAAACTCCTCGCCTTTACACCAACACCTCTCCCACTGGTTTGGAACGTCCTCTTCACACTGATATCATCGCGAGACTCGTAAGTCGGCATCTCTTGCGCTCGGCCACTCAAAATCCTTCCTTTCTTCACACTCAGATTCCCATTCGAGCTCTTGGATCTATTAATCGCGAGCTTGAGCTTCAGTTTGAGCTTCCGCGCTACGCCCGTCTCCGTCTCCGTGGACATCCCGCCAAAGAGGCAAACTTTAAACTCGACAGACACAAAAGCGAACTCAAACAACCTAGGAGACGGTCTTGACCCGTAAAGCAGTATCACTCAGGTTACTGAATGACTCGGGCGATCAGATGCAATTGCTGCCGCCGCCGCTCGCCTCCGTATTGCGTCTGCCCGATTGATCGAGTGAAATTAGGGGTGGCTGTATGTTGGTTCAATACCAATTCCTCTACTGAACCGATCCGAACCGAACGAATTCCGTTGTCAGAATTTATCCGATGCCGCTTCAGCGCATTCTGGTTTTCAGAATGAACCGGCCGAATTCGCTTTTTTGGCGGTGGAACCGGCTTGAATAATGTGATCGAATATGAAATAAAATTCACTTAGAGTGATTTAAACCAACCCGTTCCCAATCAGCTTAAAAACTTAAAACCAAATCGAGCTATTAGATATAAATATTCAAACTGAATTAATTCAATTCAATTCATTTACTGTTTTATTTCCTAAAATAATATGCGTATTATATAAATAATAATATAAAGGTACTAAATTATATTATTTACAATAATATAGAAACCTGTTCATTTCAATTTGATTCACTTTGAAAAAAAATTAAAAATTAAATCTAATTACTAATTATAAATTTTTTAAAATAGACACTGAAACCAAACCGTTAACATTTCATACATTGATCAATCACATTTATCAATTTTTATTTACATCTAGGTAACACCAGAAAGATTAGGATTCACATTACACGTCACCGACATCAGATGTACATTTTCAAACACTTTCTTGTGTGACTTATTGCAGGACAAGAAAACTTTCTCTGGTTTCCCAGATGAGCAAAAGAAATTTAAGAAAAAATATAACATAGTATACAATTCCGATGATCTCGAATCAGCTCATCATACACGTGTCCTGAGACCTAGCACTCTTTTGATGCTATAGCTCAAAATTCCCATTTTGGGATCGTGAAGAGTCGGATGCCGGCAGCCAATCATGGCAAGCCACTCATACAATTTCAAGCCTCCATAAGTTGGCAATAAAATAGTAAGAAGCACTTTACAAGGGCAATGAGCGTACAACTTCCAGCCCTGACAAAAAATCAATGGATCAAAAGATACTCACCTGAGACATCAACCTACCTTAGCAGCAACATGGAGACAAGCCACTAGCCTATAAAAACAAAACAAAACAAAACAAATACACAATCTCAAGAAATCATAATGCGGTCTAAAGTCACCAACAAAGATGTGGCACAAACAGAGTGTGGAATTCCAGAATGTCCACAAAAGAAATAGCCTACCTCACATTTCTCGTATCAAGAAGCCCCAACAAGGCATTTAACAGTTTTTCCTCTAACCAAATTTCTTAGTACATATAAAGATTCAGACGGTTGACGAGTGCTCAGTATGGAGTTGATCTGTTGCCACTACGATAACCTCTGTCTGGGCCTCCACTGTCTCTGTAATTATCTCTTCGTCCACCCCCATAACCACCTCTTCCGCCACCACTGTTGCAAAAACTGGGATTAGTCACCACACCATTAAATAAATGTAGTTTCTGTTAAAAAACTGCATTACACAGCAACCGAAATGAACTTGATGATACAACCTACTGCCAAATAAGCATCAGCCCAAACTACCAATATCAAACAATAAAAACTAATTCCATGCACTTAAGTACAGTTAGCACTATTAAAGTAATATAAAAATGATCACCGAATATGAAATCACATAACATCAAATAAAAAGCGAGGTTTAAAAAAATACCCGCGGCCATATTCAGAAGGTGCCTTTGGAGCAGACTTTGCAGCCATTGTCACGCTAATCTTGTGACCCCTCAACTCATAATCTGACACGGCAGAAAGAAACAAATAACTACCTTGATATACTTTTTGACTACATTATGATATGAGGATTGGCAATGAGCAGAAGGGAAAAAATAAATTACTGTTAAAGAATCCTCCAGCAGAATGTGCAGCAGACGGATCCTCATAAGACAAAACCCCATCCCCTTTATTGTTTCCTTGGTCATCAGCGTACAGCTTAATATTATAAGGCCATTGATCCTTGTATCCTCGCTTTTGCTTGATTTTTGCAATCTAAACATAATAATTTCAAATAAAATTAGTGAATCATCGTGAGAGAGCACCGTTTCACCAAACACAATCTCAGACAGCAAAAGACTCCCAATAACAGTTCATATGAAAATAAACAAGAGATTTACTTAATCACAGGCAGAAATAAGTCATAATTGGGTTCTATTGAAATGACAAAAGAGAGAATACTGGCATTAGCTTGGCCCTAAAACTAAGCATGAGGCTCAGCTTCAACAAAATTTTTAACTAAGAGCAACAGAATTATAAGTATGATGATCCACAACATAAAGAAGCAAAAAGGGGAAGCAGTAGGAATTACTTGTCCAATGCCTCCAAACAATTCTCTTAATTCATCAACAGTCACATCAGTTGGTAAGTTTGAAATATAGATTCTGGAGTTGTCGCACAGGTCCCCACAATTCTCATCACATTGCTTCACCTCGTCAGTGCTTTCAGTTGCTGATCCACCATAACCACCACTAGAATGGCGAGTACCACCACCAAAATTACCAGGATCACGCCCTGAAGCCCCACCACCACTACGATCCCCACTGTACCCAGAATCCCGACCGGAAGGCGGACCACCTCGACCACCACCATAGCCAGAATCACGTCCTCCTGGAGCACCTCCATATCCACCTCTGCGGTTATCATCATTACCGTCACCACCATAACCTCCAGGAGGAGCACCATAAGATGGAGGGTACCCGGTTGGGCCACCTGTATAACTAGTTGGAGGAGCTGCGTTCCCTGAACCATAGCTTCCATTGCCACCCACAGGTGGAGGATAGTTCCCAGAGTCACTATAAGTCATAGAGGCGGGAGGAGGAACCTGCCCGTAGTTGTCATCCAGTCCCTGATTACTTCCATACGAGCCACCTCCACCACCTCCCTCATAACCGCTTCTCCTTCCCCCATCATAATTTCCACCTCTTCCACCATTATCATTTCCACCTCTTCCCCCACGACTGTTACCATATCCTCCACCACTTTCTCCTCTATTTCCTCCACCCCCACCTGCACCACCTCCTGGAGAGGGCGCACCACATTTGTTGCACTCTGTCCTTCGCGCAAAGTTCACATTCCCACAGCTGTATCAAAACAAAAAATGACCAACGAATAGCTAAGTTCAGCTGATTTCTGTAGTCTAAGGCGCCCAAAGAATATCATACTCAATGGCAACATATGAATACGGAGACTAACACATTCACAATAACCATAAATATATATATCTCAAGAAGTCTAAATTGAAAAAAACAATTTAAGAATCGAACCTAGTATTAGGGCAGCGCCAATCACCATCCCTGCCACTTCCTCCCCGACCACCACCACGTCCTCCACGATCTCCACCTTGATAATCCCCTCCGCCTCCACCTACCACCACAACTCAATTCAGTAAGCTACCAATCACAATATGCCCATCAATTGTGAAAATTCAATACAAAGAAATCAAGACTGAAACTGTCAAAACCTCGACGCTGAGAATTGCCACCATATCCACCACCTCCTCTGCTCCCACCACCATAACCCCCACCACGCCCCCCATCCCGACCACCACCGCCACCATACCCTTCACCGCCGTCGCCTCCATACCCTCTTCCACCACCGCCTCTTCCATATCCCCCGCCTCCACCGCCGCCCTGTAGCGGAGCGGATCCGTTGCCTCCTTGGCCGTACATCCCCGACATTGCTTAGGTTTTCCGAAGCGATTGCAAAACTAGGGTTTCGACTGTCGAGTCGACCTCTTTAGTAATTCACGAACCTTAATCACCCATAACAAAAGCCAATTCCCTGTAATATGATATACTTTGAGGTAATTTTGCAATTAACAAATCTTCTTCACGACTCACTGTGACTTGACAACCCCCGCACGACATTGATAAAACGCCACCGTTTTGTTGTTCAGCCGCCCACTGCCTCTCTTGTCCAGCTCTATAAGTACGCACCCGGACGAAGTCGCAGCTTCATCAACTCATCGCATCATCTCTGTCACTCATCCATCGGCTCCAATGGCCGCCGATCGAAGTTCTCCTCTGCTCGTCATACTCATTGTAGCCGCGCTTTCCGCTGCTGCATCGGCCAGATTGCCGCAGTCGAGGTCGAGCAGCGAGAACGTCAACCTTACGCTGTACTACGAGACTCTGTGCCCCGACTCTCCGATTTCATCGTTAACCATTTGACTCACCTTTTTGAAGATGTTGAAATGTTAAGCATAGTCGGCCGGAAGCTCGTCCCATATGGAAATGCTGAGAAAAGCCGGACCGGCACCGTCATTTGTCAGGTCGATCCTCTTCCGAAGTTGTTGAATTTATACATTTTTTGCAGCTTTTTTTGGTATATTTTGACTAATTGTGTTCATATATTGTCAGTAATTCAGATATTAGCATTTTACATGTATGCATATCGAGACAATTTCAGAATTTTTGTTTATATTTCATTAATGGTGTTTATACATTCTCGGAAACTCAGAAAATATATATATATATATATATATAATGTGGATCAAATGAAAACCACTTTGGATTTGTAAACTGTGAACTAATTATATCCTTTGATCTTGTTTGATCCTACGATCGATTTTAATTCAATTTTAATATTTTTTATCATTACATTTAATTGTTTCATATCTTTAATGATCCTATATTTACTTCCCCTTATTTATAGCTGATTTTATCTTGAATATATCCTTAAATCGTTGTTACCTTCCTTTTATAATCGACATTCTATACTCGCTTATTTTTATGTTTGTTTTACGTACAATTTTTCACGCGCCACCTGCTGCTAAATTTCTCAGCCATGCCTATGTCGACATCCTCTAATTCATCCGACGATATTGCCACAGGTTTTTCTTTTTTCCAGTTTTATGTTCATACTACTGACAATTTTGATGCACAACTAATCAAGATCGAACTCTGTTTTGGTGCACTAATCAAGAAACATAATACTCAGTGCACCAACCACTTACTGACAGAATTTGTTTATATTACTGACAATTCTGGTGCACAACTAATCAAGAACGAACTCAGTTTTGGTGCAATAAGCTGTGCACCAAACACTGACTGAGAGAATTCGTTAGCACCAACAAACATGTCCATGTGCACTAAACAAATTTGGTGCACAACAAAACAAGAACAAACACTAATTCGGTGGTGCACTGCCTTTTTGCTTGCCAAGAAAAAAAAAAGCTTCCGGAGGACGACAGCTACAATGGCGGTTGTCAAGCCCTCTTCTTTTTCACGACGTGACTTCCAGAGAATGAAAGTGGGGCGTGTGAGAAGTGGGTTTATGGGAGGAGTGAAAAGTGGGATTTGCTAGTTATTGAGATTTAATTAAGGGGATGAGATATGCTTCCCTAATTAATCTCATCATCATCCGATCTGTTTGTTAGAAAAATTGTTAATGACATTTAAGATTTATAATTCAAATTAAATCCGGTGCATTGATTTTAAAAAAATCAAGGATCACAATTGGTTCACAGTTTACAAATCCAAACAGGTTTTCACCCGATCTGCCCCCTATATATATATATATATATCTATATATATATATGGGACGGATCCGTTGTGAACACTTAAGTTGTGAACAAAGTGTGAACGATTTTGAACCAACCATTTAGTTTCCTTTTTAAGTTTGTTTATTATCTGAAATGACATTAAATGTCATAAATTTTTTTAATTTCCTTTTCAATACCGTCTTAGGTATATTTACTGTTGTTTTAGGCACGTTCACTACTGTTTTCAGCCATGTTCACTGCTGTTCGCAGCCATGTTCACTGCCGTTCCAGGCATATTCATTGTCATTTCAAGTATAGGCATATTCATTGTCGTTTCAGTCATGTTCACTGTTCATTGTCCCATGTTCACTGCCGTTCCAGGCATATTCACTGTCGTTTTAGGACATGTTCACTGTTAAAATCACATATTCACTATAAAAAATGGAGGTGCACCATATTTATTGCAATTCATTTCATGAAGCAGCCGAAACTAAAAAAATCACTTGAGAAAGATTCAATTTTTTAGATGAATTCCTGTTTAGTCACCGCGACCTCGAGTACATCTCTGCGCCCCGACCTGTCCTCGATCTTCACATCTCAGTTAGGGTACACAAACACCATTCAGGAATCTTTGTTCACACTGTTGACGCCCGAACGAGAGCCTTAGAACCCCACGCGACTAGATCTGACAACGACATAGGAATGATCTTATTGTCTCAGTGTCTTCTCAGTAGATCTAAACTTTTGATCAAAAAATAAAATTAAAACGATCAAAAAACCAACCCATAAACAACAATAAAAATTAATTCAAAAAAAACCAATAAACACAGGAACAAAACGATGAAAAAAATCATAAAGGTTAACCTTTCTGATGAGGTGGTGGAAAATACAAGGACATGACGAGGCGCTACAGTTTTCGGAAGTTGGGCGAGATGAGAAAACGAGTCTTTGGGCGCATAAAGGTTCAATCGTTTGGGAGCTGGTGGCCGGCTGTGCTTCGAGAGGCTTGATGGCGGATGATGATCGAGTAATTTTTTAGTTTAATCTGATTTGGTTTTTACTTATGAAAGAGAATAAGTATGACTTAAATCGGTTGAGATAATTGTGGGGAGTAATTTGGGGTAACGTCTTAATGAATGAGATAAAGATGAAAGTTAATAAAAGATAAAAATTCTTAATATAGCAATAAAAAAGAATAAACACATTCATTTGATATCTTATTTGGTTGGCCAATATTCATCCGCAATATGTTCACTATATAAGTGTTCACAACTGATCCAAATTCTATATGTATATATATATATTTGAAAATTTCAGATTAATTGTGTAGGTGCAGATTTGGAGGTGAACTGTGATCTGATTAGATGAAGCCTTTTTTATGTATGCTGAGGAACAGCTTCATGTAGTTTCTCAGTGGCTGAAATGGTGGAAGATGTAGTAGCTATGGTTTTATCTGCTAATGAATTGGGGTTGATGGTTGCAGCACGGTGAATGGGAGTGTAAGCTGAACAAGGTTGAAGCTTGCGCCATCAATGTGTTCCCAATCATGGTAAAATTTGATTACCTCCTTCCCGTTCTTCTTTTTTGATGTAAATGGCTCTGTTTCAAAACAACTCAACGGTTATATGTCTTCGGCGCTGGCACAGAATGAATACTTTCTTTTCATACACTGCGTGGAAGACTTGGTGGATAAGTACCAAAACACCGAATGGGAGCAATGTTTGAAAGAACTCAACGATCCGACGCCCACCATGGATTGCTTCAATGGCCAGCGCGGCGACGAGGTAAATATTCCCTGGTTGATCCAGATGAACGCGTTATCTCCCAGACGATTTCCATATCAATGGTGACACAATCTTTCGGTTTGGCCTGAGTGATGGATGATAAATGACTGAAACTGACCTCAAAATGGAACAGACTGAAATTGAGATAGAAAACATTCTGGAAATCGGTTGAACATTGATATATAAGTATATAACTGCTGACAGACTTGATGACTTTGGCTGAAACGGTAAGCAAGATGCATCAGTAAATGAACATGAATGGCGTTGGTGATCTATCTGTGCAGCTTATATCGAAATATGGTGATATGACCAACGCTCTTCATCCTCCTCATCCGGAAGTACCTTGGGCGACTGTCAATGACAAACCGATAAAAGTAAGTTTTTTTCGCTGCCCATACATTTCTCAAACACATCTCTAAGCAGAGAGTAATGAAATATTCTGTTGTCCTATGCAGGATTGTTCAAACTACTTAAAGTATGTCTGTGAAGCATACAAGGGACCCGATCGTCCGGCTAAATCCTCCTATGTATCCCTTAAGAGCACTCTCAGGGCTGAAGGCAGCTCTAGCGGAAACCCAGTAAAAGTTGTGAGACTTAGGCCTTGTTTTGTTGCACTTATTGAACTTTATTAAGATGTGATCTCTTATTATATTGAGCATTCAGTGAACCGAGTACTTATTTTTGCTCTTAATGAATGTTTAAGAAAAATGAATGATTTGTTACCAATTGTATATGTCAATCATTCAGACACGATATATATACGATTATTATAATTATCTCTTTAATTTTTTCCATATTTTTCTGGAATCAACTTTGCCCGGATTGTACTTCAATCATAATCACATCAATGCTGATCGCAGCTAGATTCTACAATTAGAATATCACATACTTCATAAATAAATAATATTTTTATAACATGATTATAAAATTTATTTTTATTTTTATGTTGTAAAATTATAATTATAATTTAATTTTATATTAATACATCATTATACTTAAGATACTTAAAAAATAAATTACCAAATAAAAATAAATCATTCAGCAATCAGTTGTGGTTTGACCGATGGTCTGACCATTCAGATTCTCATACAACATTTAGATTTCAGCTCTTAATTTTACAGAAGGACACCTTAGTGTTAGTCGAGTTTTTTTCTTTGGCCCTCATTCAAACTTTTTTCCCCAAATGGTCTTGCATGAGAAAAGTTTACCGAAATGACCTACTTTTATAGAACCGTTGTTTCAAACACCGGTTGGCCTTAATCCAAACGCTGTTTCAAATACCGGTTCGACTAATGTGATGACTGGGCTATCCAATCAGCAGACGGGTGTACAAGTACCAGTTTCAAATTGGGGTTGGCCGCTTTTTCAAATAGCGGTTCGGTTTGAAATCCTATACTAGTTTGAAACTGGTACTTGTCTTAATCCACCCGCTGTTTCGAACAACGGTTCGATTGGGTTAGCTCTCTGAACTTTTTAGTGCATTCAAGCCACTGTTTGGAACAGCGGTTCGGTTTCGCCAAACGATGTCGTTCGATTGTTCGGCCAAGAAAACCTGCACCGATGATTCGCGACGTCGTCATATCGGTTTACTCCAACTACTGTTTGAAGCAGCATTTGGATTAGATCTAAAAATTTCAACCCCCTTCTCTCTTCTTCTTCTCACGCTCGAAACCCCTAGCGATTGCAGCGGTGATTTAGTGACCCAGCGAGAGGAATCAACCTAAGACTATCCAGCGAGCAGAGCTTCGACGATCTGGTCAGTTAGTTTGTGGAGGAGTATATTTTAGTCGAGGAGTATCAAATTTCTTTCACAAAGAGGCTAGTTTTTCTAATCTTCAGATCCGGTGAACCGTATGGTTAGTTTACTATTTTCGACATCGTTTGTGTTGCCATGATTCATTATTTGTATGGATAGGTTGGCTTATGTTGTATGGATATGTTAGAATTAGGAAGTGGTGTTGGTAATTTATTTGTAGGTATGGATATGGCAGAGGGTTTGTATGGATATGTTTGTGAATTTCTTTGTAAGTTGTTGTCTAGGGGTGTTCGATCTATTTTTTCTGATAAATGTGTGATGGTGTTTATGTATTTAGTTGTCATGCTGGCCAATAATTCAAACTTCGACGATGCCGTTATAGGAACCTTAGAGACTCTTGATAATTCGGTGATAGATGAGTACGACAATGAACAATTAGAAATCTTAGATGAAGATAGTGATGAGAATTACCAAGTTGCGAAAGATTTAGCATACAATTTGTTTGGCGAGGAGAATGTTGATGATGAACCTGAAGATGTTACCAACGAAGGTGGGTCTAATGGCGGACACAATGAGTATTTTGAGATTGACCAATCTTCCAATCCAGTTGAGCATGAGCATAGGAGTGTCGTACCCGAATATTTAAACTATCCGGCCTTTAGCGATATGTCAAATTGGATGGATGAGATCGAAATGCCTTTAATCAACCAGAATTCTGACAAAGACGAGTTTTACAAGATGTGGTTCATGCATGTCAAGTGTATTATAAAAAATTATGTGAAATACATAGTTGCTAAGGTGTTTAATTGGGTTTTGAAATGTGGAAGGAATTTGCCCATAACAGCGATGATTCATTACACCTTAAAATGTTCAAACAAGTACTTCACTGAAAGGAGAATGAAATTTCCCGAACATGATAAACAGTTATCTCCATTGATCGAGACTCATATAGCTGAAATGGTGAAACAGTGCAGCATGCATGAGGTATCCATATATAATCATTCTCGTCATATAGGTGATGTCAGAATTGTTCGGAGAAAGATTGTCGAGACAATGAACATGCAGTTAGGAACTTGCACGTGTGGGTCATGTCAACTCCTTCACTATCCATGTTCACATGTTGTTGCTATATGTGTGAAGATGCATTTGAACAAATATTTATGTGTTGCTCCCACTTACTCTATGGATGCATATCGCTGAACATGAGCTTCATCATTTTATCCTGTCCATGATCGAGCGTATTGGGATGATTGGAGGGGGATGCGCCACATTGTCAATCCTCTATTTAAACGGCCTCCACGAAGACGAAATTAGTTAAGGAGACGGAGGAACGAGATGGATGGAGTTGGACACCGGAGAGGAGTTGGATCATCTTCTGAAGGTGTACGAAGACAAAATACTTGTGGTTACTGTAGGGTTTCGGATCACAATCGTGCCAAATTTCCGACTTGTGAATACTTTGTTGTCACCTTCCTTTATGTTAATAACTTGTATTTACTTAATGCTCGGACAACTTGTCAATTTATGCAATGCTTTGCTGTCACCTATTATCGAATATTAGTATAACTGGGTGAAGTACACAGTTCCATATAAGATGTAATAATGGCCCTTTGCAGGCGACTTGCATGAGTAAATACCATATACGAATAAAACAATGGCTGGAGCTTCGTTCTTTTATGGAAACAATTACTCTCTGTAATTTAATACATGCTCTGTCAATATGGCCGAGTGGTTTAGGAGACAGACTCGAAAACTGTTGAGCTCTGCCTGCGCAGTTTCAGATCTTCCAAGACAGACGAGATCAATACGATGAAACTAAGCCATGCAAAGACACACATCCCTTTCCTCTGATTTACACGCACACGCCCAATTCTTCCTCTACTTGTATCCTTTCAGCCATCCATCCACGCCCATTTCGATACTTGATTTTTCCAGTAAATGCGTCTAAACCCCCCCAAAACAGACCGAACTCCTTCAACCAAGACTTATTTGGCGATAGCTAGCTTCTGAGGCGCTACTACTGACCTACTCTCTCCACTCTGACATCTTTCTAACACGCCATCGTGTTGCTGTCTTTGTCCTCGGCGCATGTTCATGATGTTTATTTAGGTGGATCACAATTGATCCCCGTCACTGATCCGAAACTCCTGACACTCAACAAGTTATGTGCATGTGTGGATGGTTTCGTGGCGTGCCAAGTCACATGGAACCTAAGTAAGATTCGGTTCCCGATGATAAAGACTAACAAATCCACAAGAACCCAAAACACACATATCAGCAAGTCTAACTGCACGACAAATGAAACGACATAGTTTCACATTTCAGCTGCGTGAAGTGTGTGACGCCGAGGCTCGGAGTCCCGCCTACTGCTCCGCTTCTCGAGCTCTATAAATACGCACCCGGACGAGTTTGAGAGCTTCAACGACAACTCTATCACCTCTCTCACTCATCCATCAACTCGGATGGCCGCCGTTCGACGAGCTCCGCTGCTCCTTCTGCTCATTTCAACCGTGCTTTCCGCTGCTGCATCGGCTAGATTGCTGCAGCCGGGATCCAGCGTAGAGAAGGTCAACCTGTCGCTGTACTACGAGGCTTTGTGTACCTTCTGCTCCAACTTCATCCTTCATTCCTTGAATAAGCTTTTTGAGGATGATGAAATGATTAATATAGTCGACCTGAAGCTCGTCCCGTATGGAAATGCTAAGACTGACCAGAATGGCACCGTCGTTTGTCAGGTCAAAACAGCTTAAAAGCTGATGCAGAATTTTTGGTTTATTTTATGTTTTTTGTTCACACGTCGTTCTCATAATAATGTCATGGTCTTATATGTATGCTAATAAATTGGGGCTCATGGTTATGTTGCAGCACGGTGAATGGGAGTGTAAGCTGAACAAGGTTGAAGCTTGCGCCATTGACGTGTTCCCCAGCGTGGTAAGATTTGATTACTTTTGTTCTTCTTATGTGATGTAAATGGCAACTCAAAAGAACAGGTTTTTCTGAAGACACAACAGTTATATGTCTTTGGTGCAGAGAGAGCAATTTTCTTCCATTTTCTGTGTGGAGGATTTGGTGGATAAGGGCCATTACAGTGAGTGGATGATCCTAGGCCCGTCATGGATTGCTACGACGGCATGCAAGGGGAAGAGATAAGCATTCTCTGGATTCTGTCCCGCACTGGTGCCTTTGTTGATGCCAATGTTTAAGGGTGATGAACATGAAGATTAATGGCGGTTAGTTGTGATCTGCTACTAAGTATCTGTGCAGCTTATATCGAAATTTGGTGATATGACAAACGCTCTTCAGCCTCCTCTTCAAGGAGTGCCGTGGGTCACTGTCAATGACAAGCCGATAGACGTAAGTTTTTTTGCGGCCATACATTCGTCAAACTTTCGTCGTCTCTGAGCAGACAGTGATGAAATATTTTGTTGTGCTATATATGCAGGATTATTTGAACTACTTGGAGTACGTCTGCGAAGCCTACAAGGGCCCTGATCGTCCCGCTAAGTGCTCCGATGCATCACTTAAAAGCACTCCCTGGGCTGAAGGCAGCTCTGCGCTCAAAACCTGTCCGCGGAAGGCGGAAACCCAGTAACTATAATCCTCGGCTGTGTTGCCGCTACGTTGGTCGGTCAGAGGTCTTACAATGTAATAATGGCCTCTAGTATGTCAAGTTGCACCAGGATATACCATATACAAATAAAACAACGGCTGCAGCTTCTTCCTATTTACACACTCACATCTTCCTTGATTTTTCTGGTAAGCGGATAACAAATCCAACCAGACAAGCTCCTCCCGACCGAACTAAACCCCTGTCCTTTTCACCCAAGTTATCAAAATTGGACCGAGATTGAACCGATTAGAGGTCTGATTCCATCTATCCGTTAGAACTGACAGATCAGACCAATTTAACTTTCAGTTATAAATAAAAAATGTCAACAACACCAATGATAGTTAGGGATAGTGTTGAAAGATTTAAATATATGCTTCAAACATTTCTTATTTGGACATTTTGGACTTAAGACTTAGGGTAAAAAACAAAAATATTTCCCGAAGCCGAACTATCATCCAAAATCAAATCTAGTACCGAATTATTTTTATTTTCAATTACAGTACCGAAGGACCTAATTGTAATACAATTTTTTAAAAATAACACCCCAAATTTATTTAAAATCGAAAACAACCTTGAAGGATGGGGTTGGGAGATCTGAGCGGGGTAGGTTTTGATGGTGCCAGAGGCGGCTGCGGTGGTGGCTCCAGACAAGAAAAACGCGGTGATGGAATTGAATTGAGTGGTGGTGGTGGGGGGAGGGAGAGAAGAATATACAAAATGTGGGAGAAAATGTGAGGTAGTAGGGGTGGTGGTGGTGGATGCAACATTGGTGGTGGTAGTGATGAGTGGAAGTGAGTGGTGGTGAGGGAGGAGAATTTGTAAAAGGGGTATTTTCGGTTTTAAATACATTTGTGGGTATTTTTTTTTAAATTATCTTACAATTAGATCTTTCGGTACTGTAATTGAAAATAAAAATAGTTTGGTACTGGATTTGATTTTGAATGATAGTTCGAGAAATGTTTTTATTTTTTACCCTAAGACTTTAATGCATAACTGATGATTCATTTAGCCAATTGAATCAGTTATTCAGATTATTTGACAACCATCACACCATTCAATACACTTGACAACATCTCTCCGCAATGCCATTCAGTGTTGACATTATGAATAACCAGAATGGTGGCCAAACCGATCCTCATCATGATTGATTTGTTTTTTTTTAATCAGAATTTCATAACTATTGTTACAACTCACCTACTCTATCCGTTCCGACACCTTTCCAACACGCCATCGTATAGCTGTCTTAATCCTCGGCCCATTTTCATGATGCTGATTTAGGTCGAATAAAACAACAAATGTGTATGGAAGGTTTTGTGTCGTGGCAAGTCGCATTGAAACTATGTTAGACTCATTTCCGAATGCCAAAAAAAATCTTTCAACTTACGTTACTCTGAATCTGAATATGTGGTCGTTAAGCCGTCAACAATTCTTACTTCGTGATTTCACATCAAAATAACGTCAACTAAAAATTGATTTCGGACACATTTTCATCTCTTGCCCAACATTATTCACCTCCCAAAACTATGGAGTCGAGTAAGATGCGTTAGCATATGTTCTCGATACACATTGCTCTTCAAACATCCACACATTTGGAGTTCAGAGAGATAAGCTTAATATTCCATTCTTCTTGGTGGGGATCGAGTGTGCTATGTGGAATAATTTAAAATACTAAAATCCAGCAAGACAACAAGCTATAAAGGGAGGAGATGCCATAATCAAGAGACGAAACTACTAAGCAAGTAAAAAAAAATCATAATCAACAGAAATGGAGAGAATAAGTTGTTTGGCTGGTGGTCGGTCATATGTCCTACCTATACTTATCATAATTGATTTAAAAGTTTTAATGCATAAACACTTAAAATAGAATACAAAATTATCATTTGTGATTTTCTGATACTAAGCAGTTTCGTTTATAAAAAGTGATTCGTTAAAAAATTTTAAAGATTTATTTTAATTCAAATAAAAGATTTGAGATAATAATATTTAAATAATAGTATATGTGATGACACAAATTTCATCGTCACATAAAAAGAAAATTATTTTTAATTTATTTTTCTTATTCTCAGTCTATAAGATAAGAGACAAATGCTCATGTCAATTTGAGAGAGCCACAGGTCCTTTTAATTGGATCTCAATTTGTATTCGAATGTTGACAGATATTGCTTCACTGAATTCAGTAAGTGACCAATCCCAATAAGAAAAATCAATAAAAAAAAAAATTAGAGAAAAAACGACGCCGTTACACTTGTAAGCAGGGTGACGTGTGCGCCCCCACTGACTCGCTTCTCGAGCTTTATAAATACGCGCTTGGACGAATTCGGAGCTTCATCAACTCATCGCATCATCTCTCATCAACTCCAATGGCCGCCGATCGGATATCTCCTCTGCTCCTTCTCCTCTTCCTAGCCGCGGTTTCCGCCGCTGCATCGGCCAGATTGCTCCAGCCGGGGCCCAGCAGCGAGAAGGTCAATCTCGCGCTGTACTACGAGTCTCTATGCCAAGGCAGCTCCGGATTCATCGTTGATTCCTTGCATGAGCTTGTCGAGGATGATGAAATGATTAACATAGTCGACCTGGAGCTCGTTCCGTATGGAAATGCCCAGATTGACCAAGACGGCACCGTCGTTTGTCAGGTCGATATGTTGAATTTATACATTTTTTTCCAGATTTTTGGTTTTTTTTTTCTCTCGCTGTTTCTTTGACTGAGCGTAAATGATGGAAGATGCACGTAGCTATGGTCCTGTGTGCTGATGAACTTGGGGGGTTTTGCTGGTTGCAGCATGGTGAATGGGAGTGCAAGCTGAACAAGGTTGAAGCTTGCGCCATTGATGCGTTGCCAGGCGTGGTAAGATTTTGATTATTCCACCATATATTCTAATGGCTCGATCTGTTACAAACTTACAAGCAGAATCCGTTTCTGAAGACGTACGTAGTTTATGTGTTTGGTGCAGAAAGGGCAATTTTCTTTCATCTTCTGTGTGGAGGATCTGGTGAATAAGGGCCAGTACACCGAGTGGGAACAGTGTCTTAGCTCAGTCGAGGTGGATCCTGAGCCCATCACGAATTGCTACAGCGGGCAGCGTGGAGATGAGGTAAATATATAACTAAATATTCTCTCTGGGTTTTGTGGATATATATGCAGCTAGCTAGCTGAATGGTGGCGGTGATGGATCTCCTAAGTTGTGTACTGTGTGTGTGTGCAGCTTATAGCGCTGAACGCTGCGAAGACGGGCGCTCTTAAGCCTCCTCATGAGTTTGTGCCTTGGGTGACTGTCAAAGAGGAGCCGCTGTACTACGTAAGTCATACATTTCGCAGTCGTCGCATGTCTGTCTCTGCACTATGTCTTCAGTAGTGAAGCTAGCTAGCTAGCTGATCGTATGACGCAGTCACAGGCTATATATATAGGCAGACAGTAATGAAACGTTTTGTTCTGCTGCAGAAGTTTGAAGACTACATAGAGTATGTATGTAAAGCTTACAAGGGCCCCAACCGTCCCGCTAAATGCTCCCAGCACGCATCCCATAAAAGCACCCCCAGGAATGAAGGCAGCTCCGACCTCAAAGCTTGTCCTCGACAGGAGGCATAAATGTGAGTAGTAGATAAGATGTAATAATAGCCTTTTGCGGGCAGCGTTGCATGAGCATCAGAGCATGCAGCCTGAACAAATTAAATAAATTAAGGGCTGGAGCTTTCAGACAAAATTTAGATTTGTGTCTCAAGTAACCAGAGCGTCGGTCAATATGTCCGAGTGGTTAAGGAGACAGACTCGAAATCTGTTGGGCTATGCCTGCGCAGGTTCGAATCCACGTGCATTTTTATTTAACACATTACAAATGCTGTCTCGAACCCTCAAAAACTAACCCAAAAGTCCGGACGCTCAACTCTACCAGACGGATAAGCACAGCAAGTTATGTGCAGGTATGTATGGTTTTGTGGCAAGTCACATGAAAACTTAGTTAGATTATTCAATTCCGAATGCCACCAGAAACAACATACCACCTTACCATACGAAAGTCAGTGAAGAAAGATCAAGAGTCTGATTGTTTGATTGATGCATGTATTAGACATATCTAACCTAATCATCATAATCATTAAGTAAAAGTTTATAATCTGTCAATCAATCATGCCAACTGCCAGTCCACTTCCACCACTGCTCCCACCAGCAGCTGACGCAGCGGCCGTGCCAGGCAGCTTTTATATCCATCTGGCTCAAGCCTGACCTTCCCTCACCTCCTGTAAATATATTCTGACGGTTTCGACTGGAGCCGTCCTCATACGCAGCTCTCATCAGCGCGCCCATTCAAACATCTTGTTGAGCATCCTTTTTTTACATAAAACACTCATCTTATTCACACTTGGATCTCAACTCACTCCAATGGGATCTTCTTATGCACGCAACATTTGGAAAAAGGTGATGTCTTTTTGTTAACTACTCCTGTCTCATGTTCTTCAATAATTACGCCAAAAACTCTACTGATCTTGCTAATGGCGATGGATTTCTGGGCTCATATCCAAGTGTGAATTAATTAATAAGATGAGTGTTTTATATATATAAAAAAGGGAAGCTCAACAAATAGTCTGAATGGAAATGAAATCTGAGATCACAACTCACATTTCAAACGTATTTCATGGCCGCGCGCATGTTTGTGTCAAGCGGCCGCGCGTGTTGAAGACCTCCGAACTACCTGCAGCTGTAACCCGCGTAATATAAGCAGCCTCTATACCCACCAGCTCCCGGCTGAGGCTGGCTTCAGGTGTGGCACAAGCACTCTGATGGCGATGGGTACGTAGATTCAGAGAAGCAAGTCAACCTGCCGGTCAAATTAGGCATCACCTGCACGTCACAACTTTGTAATGTTCATCATATATCTGCTTGTCATTTTGTCTTTGCGTGTTCAATGAATTGTTCACCGCGGTGGTAAATTGCGTTTTAGCTGGAAATTAACCACCTTTCTAATTGTGATTGCTTACCCGTCCTTTAAAATTACTTACCTAATTTTATCGCTTAATTACCAAAGAGCATGCAACTCCTGGATTTGATCCATCAACTTCTCGTGTCTCCATCTATCCTCTCATTCATTCAACGAATTCTGACCATCACTTCTAAATCGATAAACAACAACTGTCACCTCCACACTGAAACAGACTTGCAACAACATCTAACTACATAACAGTTTGATAAAATAAGTACTACTACTGCCTCTGAAAATAAGCAGACATGACTGCAGACGCCAGTGAGTCAGTATTGGGCCTCAACCTCAGTGGCCCATCAAGCCCAACAAGTTTCGGCTGAAAAATATCTCTACATAAGAAAGAAATAATGCTCTGAGGGACGGTCGTTGTAATTAATTAAAAAAATCCACTCATTATTGAGTTTTTACAAAATTTAAAAAGAGTTTTATTTATTTTAGCTGAAAAAATCTTGGATGCCTTTACCAGCGAAAACCTTATCCGAAAGCTCAGCCAAAACGGCATTCACAGTGAGCAAAACGACACTCGATCCCGCGATAACGCCGAGCACGACGCCAGTGGTTCCGAGGACCTTCTGGAAGGCAGGCCACTCGATTTCCCTGACCTCCTCCAGAACCCCGCTCAGCAGATCGTTGGCGCTGCTCTTCTCCTCCATCGCCTGCTTTATCTCCTTACCCAGCTCCGACGACACTTCGACTTTCTCTCCCACTGCCGCGCTGTCTTCCTCGATCGGCTCGATGAGCGAAGACGTCTCCGATTGGGCCTCCTTCCGGCCTTCCTCGATGGCTCTGGTAACGTAAAGCTTCGAGCTTTGCGTGCTTCTGCCGTTGATTTCCACCGCAGTGATTGGTTTGAATTGGATGACGCGGTGCGTGGATCTGGTTGAAAATCTGAAAGAGGGCGAGAGGAGTGCAGGGCATTTGAAAGACAGAGGAACCGCCATGGCCTTCCGCGAGACGAAATTGGGCAGTGCGCACGATTTCCAGTCGCGATGCGCAATTGAAGGAGACTGCGGTCTATGAGTAATATGTGGTCTGACCGGTCTTCGAACCGATTCGGTTCACAGCAAACAAATACTTTTGGGAAAACTACAGAAAGGGGGTATGAACTACCACATTTTTACAAATCACGGGCGTAACTATCATTTTTTGCAATTCACAGGTTTTTCAGTTTCGGGACTGTTTTGTAAGTAAATATTTTACAATCAAGTCCACATCTAATTTAAACTAATTACAAATTCACCCTCAACAAAATTATCCTAACCCCAGCCACAGCTTGTTCACTCCTCCACCGCCAGCGACACGAACACGATCGACATCAGCGTCCCCTTCACCGCGCACTGCGCACCACTGTGATTCGCCTCCGCCCACCATCACCACGCCCCCGTCTGAGCTCCTCACCTTCTTCCGCGACATGGCGACGATGTGCCGCATGGAGATATATCGCGGCGGATTCGCTGTACAAGGTCAAGCTGATCCGCAGCTTCTGCCATCTGTTTTACAGCCAGGAGGCCGTCGCGGTCGGGATGAAGGCAGTGATAACGAAGAAGGACTGCATCATAACTGCCTACAGGGACCACTGCTTGTTTCTGGGCCGAGGCGGAACGTTGGTGGAGTCGTTCGCGGAGCTGATGGGGAGGAGAGATGGGTGCTTCAAGGGGAAAGGTGGGTCGATGCATTTTTACAAGAAGGAAGGTGGGTTTTACGGCGGGCATGGGATTGTGGGAACTCAAGTGCCTTTGGGGATCGGATTGTGGGTTTTATTTATTTATTTCATTTTCCTTTCGGGCGAAGTAGATGACGGAAAGCGACCGCGGCAGATGGCAGACAGGAGTGTAGCTATGAGTATAAGCTGATCCCGTTCGGGACGGGGAGGAGGAGCTGCCCCGGCGCAAGCTTGGGCAACAAGGTGGTCGGGCTGGCTCGGGCGGGTTGAGGGTGAGTTTCGGTTAGATTAGTTTTGTTGAGGGTGAGTTTGTAATTAGTTTAAATTAGATGTGGACTTGATTGTAAAATATTTACTTACAAAACAGTCCCGAAACTGAAAAACCTGTGAATTGCAAAAAATGATAGTTACGCCCGTAATTTGTAAAAATGTGATAGTTCATACCCCTTTTTATAGTTTTCCCAAAACTTTTTTGAGGGTTCCATCTGGCCGGACCGAGTATAAGAGAATAAATCAAAAGAGAATCGATAATCAGCTACCAACTCACTTGGACACAAAGCAAAATTCATTTCCAAACGTTTTTCTACGAAGTTACTCGTCGCTAATAATCAAATATCACTAGATTCACCACCAATTGATCCATACACTCTAAGGTTTTGTTTGGTTTAGGGAAATTTCATGAAAAGGAAAATTAGGTGAAAAGTTAAAGAAATTTTTTATTTGATTTAGATGAAAATTTTATGAAAAATTTTAATTAATAACACTAGAAAATGATATTTTTCTTTAAAATTAATCAAACAAATGAAAATTAAATTAAATTTCACACAAAATTTAATTTCTATTATATTTTCCATCCAATTTTCCTTTTCATCAAACTTTCCTTCCTCAAACAATGCCACAACTTGACTCCATAACAACCTCTGACTGCTTATAATTCAGCAATCTATAGAAATGCAACTTTGTGCAATGGTGGAGCTATCAGCTTTGGTCACAAAAGGGTCGATCTTCACCCAGATCAGCGAAAACACCGACGCCAGCAAGACGGACCAAAGGACGACGATGGTGGGGGTCCGGTTCTGGCGACCCATGAGCCCCTTCAGGAAAGGATACAAGTGAAGGATCACCCAGAACGAGAAGAACACCTTCCCGAACAGCGGGCCCCAAGCCTCGTAGCCACTGTTCAAAGCGTCCGAGAATCCCGTCACAACCCCGACCAGGTTGACGATCAGGAGCGTCGTGGGAGGGATCAAGAGCGTGGTCCACTTGAACAGGTAGAGCTCGCCGAAGTCAGAGTCCTCAGCGGCTTTGGCGGTGACGGTGAAGTTGGTGTCGAGGCCCGCCAGCATCTTGAGGAGGCCCTGGAACACCGCGAAGAGGTGCGCTGACACGCCCCCTATCACCCAAAACTGCTCGTTCCTCCACCAGTCCTCTATGCTCACTCCGCTCCAACGCAGCTCCAGGACGCTCGTGGCGATGATCGAGATGAAGAGCCCCAGAAACCAGACGCTCGCCAGATTCGAAAGCTGTTCAATCAATTCAAATTTATATTTTAAATAATGTACGCTCATAATTTAATGCTTGAGAGCCGAAGTTACCGTTGGAATGATGAATTTTCCGGTGAGGAGGCAGATGGCTGGGAGCAGGCAGTAAGCTATGAGCGGAAGGGAGGTGAACGGGTAGACGATGGTGTTGATATACGCGAGTCGCTGCAGCCACTTGAGCCGGCCTCCGCCAAAACCGTACCACAAGGGACAGTGTCGGCTCAGGAAGATCTCCACAGACCCCAGCGCCCATCTCAGAACCTGATGGAGCCGATCCGACAAGTTGATCGGGGCGGATCCCTTGAAGGCGGGTCTGATCGGCATGCAGTAGATCGATCTCCAGCCTCTGCACTGCATCTTGAAACCGGTCAAGATGTCCTCGGTCACAGACCCGTATATCCACCCAATCTGTAATAATGGAGATGTGATGTTGTCAGTTACTTGACACTCAAGTAACAATACAAAATTAGCTTGGGAGTTAAATTAACGAGAATCTTGGAATCCTACCTCTTTGCCCCATTCGGTCTTCTCTTCGTACCCGCAGCTGATGACGTGGATGGCTTCGTTGATGAGCGTAGACGGGTGAGCGGATTCGGCCACGCCTCCGTTTTTCATAAGCGTGGATTCAATGAACACGGAAGAGAGCCCGAAAGTCTTCTCGAAACTCGACTGTGATATCAGCATCGACCTCTCATGCTCATCGTAATCTGCATAACAAAATATCGACCTTAATAATCTTAGTCGATCTTTCTGGAATTTGTTCCGCCATTCATATTTGACTTACTATCAATCTCATCGAGGTTGAAGATGGCAGCGCTGAGGTCATCCCTCTTAGAATCTCGGTGAACTTCAACTATGTCCTTAGGAGTGCTCTTACTCGAAGCGAAGCACAAGCTACAACACGAGCTAGAAGAAGAAGATGAAGACTTGGCAGGTGGAGCAGCCGGCGAGGATACCGGTCCATATCCGTAAAGCGCCTGCCTGTTGAACACGCAGCCTGTGCCCACGTACACCGGCCCTTGAATGCCATCTAGTCCTTTCATGTTCACCTGCAACAAGATTCGTCAGCTACTCTCAGCTGCTTACATTGAAGATTGTATCTGTTTTTTGGCTTCTTACATCGAAGAATACGGTGTTGCGGTTGGCGTATCGGTCACTCCGGTCGATGCCATCGAATCTCTGAGGGAACTGCACGTAGCACACGTCGGGTCCGACTTGGGGATCCATCAGGAAACACATGGCCTCCCGAACCGCTTTGCTGTTGTTGACGTAGTGATCGCAGTCGAGATTGAGGATGAATGGGGCGTTTGTGAGAATGGCCGAAACCCTGACCTGTGCCACAATCTACTCTCAGTTTCAAGTACTTGTTAGATGCATCAGCGAGTCGTGCAAGTTGGGTACCAGAGCGTTTTCAGCGCCGGCCTTCTTGTGGTGCTGGTAGCCAGGCCTCTTCTCCCTCGACACGTACACCAGCCTGGGAAGCTCGTTTCCCTCGACGTCCAGCGCTCCGCTTTGCCCCAGAAAAACCTGAAAATGTAAGGAAATCAGAACACAATCGAATAGCATCAGTTGTTTTCGTGTAAGTCAGAGTTTTTAATTGACATATGGTTAAAATAGTTGAATTTACACTCAAAATTAATGGATAGGTTAAAGCTCAGTGGAAGTGTGTTTTAAACTCACTGCTCAACAGACACGACTAACCTGAATCATACCGGGGTGGTCGCGGGTGTCATTTCCAGGCCAGGACGTCCCGTCTTGCATCGTCCACCCTTCCTCAGGCATTTTCTGTGCCTTCGCTACCAACGCGTTGATCCGCACTTTATACTCCTCGTAGTCTCTCTGCGATCAGATCATGGAAACCGTGAGCACCTTCGCAAGATCGTCATGTTAATGAATCAGAACAACCTTAAAATATATCTACTTTTATGGCTCTGCGCTCCTTGACGAAAGACGGCTGCACTTTATCCTTCAGGTAGTCGATCTTCTGGGAGAAGTAGAACTCTGGCGCCCGTGGCTCGATCGAGTAGTTCTTGCAGAAGGGAACCCACTTTCTTGCGAAATCCGCGGTTTCGACCAGGGACTCGAATGTAAGCATGGCTGCACCGTCGTCGGACACGTAGCACGAGACTTTGTCCACCGGGTAGTCCACCGCCAGTATGGATAGCACGGTATTGGCCGTGATCAGTGGCGGCTCTTTCAGCGGATCCACCGTGCTCACGAAGAAATCCACCGGTGCCAGCTCACATGCCTCACCCTCCCTTTCATACCTGCCATGTTAAAAACAACTTCGTATCATAGTACCACTACTGATTAGCTTGAATGACTTGCGATGCAAGTAACAGATACCTGGCGGAGAGCCTGTCAATGTATGTGACGCGGTTGATGGGAGACCATTTGGGGAACTGATCGAGCACCCAAGATACGGCAAACCATATTTCACAGATGATGGAAGTGAGCCACAGCGGATAAGCGCTTTCGACAGGGTTGGAGATCCGGTAGTGGAAGAACAGTCCCAGAATGATCAGCCGCATGATTATGACGGTGCGGTATGGCGCGAGCTTGCTTCTCGGGATGGGGATCACTTTCGAAAGCGGCTCCAGAGACCTGCAAAAACACGTTGTGAATGAAGATCATCTTGTTCAGGATGAGCATGCCAGCTGACTGGAGCTAGGAGCTACGCCTGCTTACTCCTTTTGCTCCTCCATGTGCTGCTCGATTGGTGCTCTAACTGATTCGTGCTTAGTGGCTTTCGATGATGCCGTTGGTTGTTTTTTTCTGGCCTTCTTCTCTTTCCAGCTCTCCACCCTGTTCCTCCATATCGGATTCCCGTACTCATCGTTTACCTCTTCATCATGACATTGGTACTTGATAAAGTCAACATAAAGGTCAAACGTGGGACAAACTGAAGTGACAGAGTCGAGCACGTACCGCTATCTACCGTCGACACCGTGCTGGCATGCCTGGCGTGAGTGCCGGCGTCCTGTGGAAGGTCATAAGCAGGGGTGTGACTGTGACAACGCAAGCAGACTCGACTTTCTTGGCCATCATCATCCTCGTCAAAGCAAGACTTGCATGTGGTGAAGTTACACCGGGGACATGCTACGAAAGCTTCGACGCCCGCGCTCGCCTCCACAGTCTTACAACACACGCCGCAGGCCAGAACCGCAGGTTCCATCATCCTGTAGAAGTCGATCTCAACCTCGTCTTGACTATTGACGTCAGTCCGGATTGATCTGCGTGGAGTCTTGCTGGGTTGTTGTTGTTCTCATATATATATGATGGCAGTCTGATTGAGGTGGGTGGAGTGGAGGCGTTGAGTGGGGTGTGGAAGGTTGGCGAGTCGGGGTCATTGCTGTTGCACAAAATAGAAGCAAACTCCATTGTTGTAGTTCAAGCTTCCGATAGCAGTTCATGCGGGAGGGCGAAGCGAAGCAGTTTGGTAAGTTGGTAGTACCTTCGTTTGGTGATCAGTCAGAGATTGAAACGCGTCGTTCGTACGCGTTTTAACTTTTGTCAGAAGGGTTTGAGGCAATGTTGTGGCCTTCAGCGAGTCGAATCTGCGAAGTGATTGAATTAGGGGTTTCTAACTTGGGCTAGCTGGGGATTATGCTAAGTTGGCCTATCAGGCCTGGTTCTATCCGGAGCCAGCCCAATAAAACAAGACGGTTGACTGGTCAATTTTTTGTCTCATGGGACTTGGCAACACCAAATGGACGTGAATGACACGTGATTGACCAAACGTTGACCCAAAACAGGCCTCCTCCCCTCTCCCTTCGAATCCTCTCGCCCACCGTCTCCGATTTCCATTTTTCCTTGCAAAATAAATCCTCCAAAATAAAAATAAATTAATTAAAATTAAAATTAAATTTCCTAAAAATAAGCAATTTGGATTTGATCCCCAGTTTCCACCAACTTTGACAAAAACAAGCACATCCAAATCTCATCGCCAATCCCTCGGTTTCAATTCTTCGCATTTCATCAATCTAGCGGAACCCGTCTCTACCCAAATCCAAAGATTCCAACGTTGTGATATTCGGATCTCCGCCTTCCCATGTGGCCGACGTGGTCAAGATCGCCAGGTCGAGTCCACCACCGCGACCGCACCACCGCCACCTGCAACCCGACCACCTCGTCCAGTTTCGCATGCTCCACGTTCAAAGACATCGAAGCAATCTGCTCCAAGGATTCCAATTCCAATTCCAATTCCAATCCCAATCCCAATCCCAATCCCAATCCCACCTCAGGCTCCAACTCGCCCATCTGGACACGATTCCCCTCCATCTGCCACCGCGTCCTCACCACCAACCGCCTCCTTCGCGCCTGGTCCATCCCCGAATCCCTCCTCCTCCGAGATTCCGCCAAGCCTGACATCCCCAACGAAGCTGATCCGTTGAAAAGGACCGAACTTGGACCCACCCATGTCGCCAAATCGACAGAACCCGACCCCACCATCTCCCTCCCGGGAACCGAAACTCGCATCGTCATCTACTACACCAGCCTCCGCGTCGTCCGCCCCACGTTCGAAGCCTGCAAATCTACCCTCTCCGTTCTCCAATCCTTCAGGGTCCCTATCGACGAGCGGGACCTCTCCATGGACGCCTCCTTCCTCTCCGAGCTCAAGTATGTCATCAAAGACCAAACCCTAACCCTTCCCCGCGTCTTCATCGGCGGGAGATACGTCGGCGGCGCCGACGAGATCAGACAGCTGCACGAGTGCGGCGAGCTGAAGAAGCTGCTCGCTGGGATGCCGACCGTCGAACCGGGCGTGTGCCAGGCCTGCGGCGGGTTCCGGTTCTTGCTCTGCGTGGAATGCAGCGGCGCGAGGAAGGTGTATGCAGAGAAAGGTGGGTTTCGGAGCTGCACGGTTTGTAACGAGAATGGGCTCGTCAAGTGTCCGAATTGCTCATTTCACATCCCGCTCGTGAATTTTGAACATTGATAGAGACATTGTTTGTTAGTCATCTTACTTTTCTGTGCCTTGGTGGGGATCAGAATCAGTGAAACAGTTGAATTTTTTCTGTGTTTTGTTTCTTATTATTCTTGGGACTTGGATTTGATCTTTCAGAATCTACCCGGAGCTCGTTCACTTCAAAGCTCAAGAACATGCTCATCAGGGAGCATTCTGCACCCTGGCACAAAAGCCTGACCGGTTGAGAGGGATAACCGGAAGAAAGGACATGTTGAGCACTTGTGTTGAGGTCTACGCGGCTTTGTCGAAATATTCTCCTTTGATATACCCTCGCAGCAACCAGGAGAGTTATTTTCTTGCGTTGCGAGCTTGACATTTCCAGTCCTGTAAGAAGCCGTGACACGGAGCTGACTTGAGTTTCAACTCCCATAATTGTCTCTCGGCCTCAAGCCCGCGCCATACCTTCAACCCAAGTTTCAATCTTTGATCTCACACACACCTTCCTCCACTCCCAAACACCGGACGCACCGCCGTGAAACGAGGCTCAATCCAGTTACAGACTTGAGCGCACTCACAGAGGCCTTCTGCAACATAACCCCAGTGCACATAACCTTATCAAACAACCAGCTTCAACCCTTGATTTTTGACATCAAAATTCTTACACAGACACTACCAGAGTTCTAAATTCTGACTTCTTCTGGATAAACCCTCGTTTTAAAATCTGGTGCACATAATTGTTCAATCTGCTCAGGAAGAGCAGAAATACATAAAGAAAAAAAAACACTTTTCAGGAACTTCAATGCATGATATACAAACCGCTTACTAAAGTGTGTGAGGTTCTTGCGATAGTTTTCTCAAAATAAACGGTTTCATCTTTTCTACTCGCACTAGTAGAACAGACTCCTCGAAAATTTCTTGGTAGCCGTAACAAGCACCATCCCTACCGTAGAAGGAGAGTCGATCTTCTCTCATCTATGATATTCTTATTGTATGTGTATCTGACCGATAACCATATTATCACCTTTTATAAGGAAGAGGAAGAACTACTTTAATAGTGGAGAGAAACCGTCTTGACGGTTTCTTATCACGATAAGCCAATAACCTCCTCTTATCTTTATCTTTACTGACTTACTCCTATAGGTCGATAAATAACTGACTGCTTCTCAAATCAAGTCGATAAATATTAGAAGAGAATCGAACCGAGTAACACTTGGTTTTTCTCATAGGATCAACTGCTCCTATAGGTCCAAGCCCATGAACCAAATAAAATAAAATAAAAAAGAATTGATCAGGTTCACTTTTATTTAAACAATTTATCTAAGGATTTCAACCACAATTCGGCTCGTATCCACCATAGATAAAATTGTTACTAGACATGTTTAATTCAACACTCAAATATTGGAATTAAATCAAACCATTTAGGTCGATAGGATGAGCAAGTTCCAACATCCCCAACAAATTTTTAGATAAAGATTGTGCAAATTCCAAGTAACTTGCTTTTCGGCCATGATACCTTTCGGATTTGAACTACACCTAGTTAATTAGCTTAAGCCCCTACTTGGTACATATGGAATATTTCACTTTTAATCTTAGCCATTTGGTGT